>JAEIFU010001450.1:0-68877 GCA_018904235.1 Lordiphosa stackelbergi | reverse complement strand
ACTCTGATTTGCGAAACACGAAATAAACTCACCCTCAAATTCATAGCCCTTGGTATTGCTGTCCACCAGCGACAGGAAATGCTCAATGACGTCCAGCGATTGCAGCGATTGCGAAAAGACCAACAATTTGTCACCAATGGCCTCGCACTGTTGCAACAGACGCAACAATATCAACAGCTTGGGGGAATGATTCACATTGTTCAGTTCACGTTCCTCCACAAATGGTTTCCACCACTCGGAGGGGTCATCCTTCTGCATAATGGGTCCACCGGGCAGTGCGGTAAATTCCACATCCGAATCACTTTCACCGCCATTGCCGGAACGTACACCGTTGCGTGTTTTACGCTTCTTCGTTTTGACCCCAGCAGCAGCACCGCCACCTGATAAGCTTGCATCCGATTTGAAGGATTCACTGGAATCCGTCGATGCGGAACCCCCCTCCTCGTCCTCATCCGTTTCATCACATATGAAGCCCTCCATATCGGATTCATCGTTGCTCAACAGTCGCTTGGCAATGACCGTATCGCTGTTTACGCGCAAATTCATGGGATGCGTCCAAATGCGACGCAAGTCCTGGAAATCCTGAAACAAGCGTGCACCCTTGCCGCAAATATCGGAACTGGTTTGATCACGATGCGTGGTCATGTAGTAGCCATAGAGCTGTTGCTGCAATTCCGACAAAGTGGTATAGACCACATACTCGTGCTTGGGTGGCAAATAGGGCGCCAGCACCGAGTAATCTCGTCGTTGTATGCAACCCTCGAGTAATTTGTGCAGAATATGCGAACGATGTTTCATCAGACGTAAGTCCCGATCCGTCGAATCATTGTACTGGCCATTGCTGATGGGATTGACAAAGCGATTCATGTACTCCTTGTAGGTGCCCAACAGATTTGGCTTGACAAACTGTATCATGCAATAGTATTCCTTGAGATTGTTTTGGAGGGGTGTACCGGTGAGTACGATGCGACGTTTGGTGCGCATACGGGTCACCGCCTTGCTAATTGAGGTCTTCTCATTCTTAAGCAAATGTCCCTCGTCGCAGACCACCAAATCGGGTCCGGGATCGACCAGGGCCTGCTGCAGCTGCTCACGTTGTTTCTTACGCAAACCCTTGGCCTTTTCATTGGCCAAAATGCGGTACATGTCATAGCCTAGGATGCAGACGCCACCCTCCTCAAACCACTCGTTCAGCTTGAAGATGCGCGTGGGTTTATCCTTGTAGCGTGAAATGTCATAGACTTCGATGTCCTTGCGGTGACAAAACTTCATCCAATGTACAAATTCTCGGGCCCAATTGTTCACCGTACTCAGGGGGGTGATGACCAGGACACGCTCCATATGGGTGCGTCGATGATTGGTCAGCAGTGTGTGCGTCAGGGTGACAATTTGTAGGGTCTTGCCCAGACCCATGCAATGGGCTAGAATACAACCCGAGCCGGGTTTCTCCTCGATATCCTTAAGAGTCTCAAAGCAGGCATCCCACATAAACTTTACACCCGTCACCTGATGTGGCTTTAGTTTTTTCAACAAGCCCTTGTCCACCTGGAGAAGAGCCTTTTTCGAGTCCTCGTCGAAATCCAAAATCAATTCCTCAATTTCAGCACTTTCCGGTTTGACAAAGATGCGATTATAAAGCTGTTGACGCTCCTCGATACGCTTGCGACGATCATCTTCCTCTTTGGCCGCCTCCTTGGTGGACACATCCAGATCTTTAGTTTTGATAATTTTACGTATATGTTTACGTTTATTCTTGTTCTTTTCATCATCGCCATCGCTCTCCTCGCTGGAGTTCTTTTGGATGCGACGACGTTTCTTTTTGCTCTTCTTATCCTCGTCGGGCTCAAAGTCAGAGGAGGAGTCCGGGGGAGAAGCACTTTTATGCTTGGAATTGAAATTGCGACGTTTACGCTGAGGCATCACCTCACTGCTGCTGGAGAGAGCATCATCATCTTCTTCCGCCTGCTCTTCCTCCTGATCCTCCTCTTCCTTTTCAGATTCATGAGAATCGGCCTCGCTGTCGCTGGGTTGCTGTTGATGTCTTTGCCTTTTGGCTGCCTTACCCGAAGTGGTGGCCGTCTCTTCTTCCGCCTCGTTACTCATCTTAAGGCAATGTAGCTTTACCAGCTGGTTAAGAGATTTGGCTGCTGTGGGCAGTTTAACACGCTTCAAGCGCACCACACAACGTTTTAATTGAAAGGACTGTCTTTTTGCAGCACTTTCCTGATCTTTCCTAGAGCTCTTCTGCTTTTTAGTTACTTCTGCAGAGGAATCTGAATCTTGACGAGCTTTTTTAGATGTTTTCTCTTGGTTTCGACTTGAATTCTCGCTTTCTGCAGAGGATTCTGAGGAGGAAGAGACCTTGAGGGAGCGTTTATGACCCTTCTTGGCCACAGCCCTTCGGTTTCGACTTGAATTCTCGCTTTCTGCAGAGGATTCTGAGGAGGAAGAGTCTTTTTGATTCTTTTTTCTTACGCTTTTACCCTTTTTGCTTAAATTCTCACTTTCCGCAGCAGATGATCTTCTGCTCTTTCCCCTAGCTACCTTAGCACGAGACTCGCTCGCCTCTCGCGATGAGGAGGAGGAGATTAACTGTTTACGTCCTTTAGTCCGTTTAATCACTAAATCGTCTTCGCTGGAATTTTCGCTATCACTTAATTCTATGATCGGTGCGCTTTTATTGCGACTTTGACGTGAAGGCCGGACTGTGGCTTTAGCAGGAGCTTCCACAGATTTACTTGGCTGGGCCAGTAGTTTCTCCAGTGGCACAATGCGTATCTTGAAGGCAGGCTTCGTATCAGCTTCGTCAGCTTTGTCAGCAGCATCAGCATTAACTACTGTTCCATTAGTTCCATTTGGCTTGTTGTTCTTCTCGATGTGGCTGTCTGCTTCGCTCTCACTTGTTGTTGTTGTTGTTGTTGTTTCTGGCTTCGATTTGACATCATTTTGTTGTTGTGTTTGCTTTGTTTTTGTTGTTGCTGCTGCTTCTGTGTCCGAGTCAAAGTTGGAGTGGTGGTTGGTCAATGAAGTTGCCGCAATTGTCTCACGAGAGTCTGACTTTTCCTCTCCCATAGGTGACCGTGTGTTTGTGCTTGTTTGGAAATGGATCTGTAACACAAAAACAACAAAAAAAAAAATCAAAGAGAGTCGGCTAAGCACAACTATTATACACCCTATAGTGAGAGGGCTTACATAACAATTTTGGTGGCTCTAGTTTTAAGCTTACTTTGAAGTAACAAGGTGAGGCAGATTTGAACTTTTAAGTAGGCAGTTAAGCTTGCCTACACCTTGCAGTGTATACTTTACATTGCCTATTACAAACCCATTAACAAGCCTAATATACCCTTTGTTTCTTCAAATACAGGGTATTAAAACTAACGCGCGTTCTTGTGGCTTGCTTTGCTTTTGCCGCCGACGTCGCCGCCGCTGCTGGTCTTCTTCTTTTTAGTTTTTTTTCATTCTTTTTTTTTTGTTTTTGCAAATCTGTCTCTTTGGTTTTCATGACACTGGCATTGCAACAACAATTTGCTTTACACTCTTGGCGTTTAGTTTATTTAGATTACATTTGCAATTCTTGCATTTTTCACTCAAATTTATTGCGAATTACAATTCCGCCCCCACGCCTTTAGGCTTCACTAATTGCACTCACTTGCTATGCCTTTGGATTGCCTGTCATTTTGACTGGTCTACATGGGGGAAAATACCTTAATTTGACATTTAATTTTGGTTAATAATTTATTCGCAAAAAAAAAATTAGCAGCGCCGAAGCCGCTATTTTTTATGTATATTAGAGATTTGCGGTGTTGGAAAACTGTTCAATTTTAGCAAAATTTTTATTTTGGTATTATGCCGTAGGGTTAGTACGGTCACACAATAACTGCGCTGAGGGAAAATTCACTTGATCACTGATCACTTTAAAGTATTTCACCTGGTGGTGGCAAACTTTGTTGTCAAAAGATACTAATACTGTTTTTAAATACCGGGCATTCGCAAAATTAAGTGCTGAACTTATTCAATTGATTCACAATGCTTGGAGATGAACTTTGGGTTCTTTATTTTAATCACTAATATCTGTAACCGTGACTGACAGACACGGTTTATGAAAAATGTTGCTACCTTTGAAACAAATAAATAAAATTTTTCAATTATTTTTAAGATAACTATTACTACGTTTATACACACAAAATTTATTGTGAGTAATGCCCTGCAAAGTATGCTTTATGTCATTTTATAATTATCAATACGTAGACATTGTAGTCAGATATGGCAGAATCATACATAATCCACTCGGAATATTCACAAAAATTGTCGCACCAGTTAAAGGTATAAAAAATAATTTGGTTTTTAGCCTAAAACGTATAAATATTATTCTCAATTCAGTATTTTCAGAAGCCTAGCATACTTTAACGGGCATTAATCACAATAAATTTTGTGTGTATAAACGTAGTTTATGATAGAAATATTTTAAATTTATTTTACTTAAGCAGGCCATCCACACACGAAGTTGTACGACGAATTTGTTCAGTTCGACATAATGTTCGACGTTAGTGGAGGTGTTCGTGACAGTTTTTTTTGTTCGACGTTTTGTTCGTAGAGAATTGAAATGTTTCTATCTTGCGAGTGTTCGTGCAAACATGTTCGTCAATGGATGCGAACAAATACACGAACATCATTTGTCAAAAATATTTGTAGCGTAAACACGTGCCAAAATGAGCAAAGCATTTATCCTTGATTTTATTGAATGCCTCCAATATGAGTCATCAATGTGGCAAAATAAAAGTGAGGAGTATAAAAATAAGCATTTGCGTAATAAATCGTGGGACAAGCTACTTGAAAAGTACAAAAAAAAATGATAAAAACGCTAATATCGAAATGGTGAAAAAAAGTGAATTTATTACGCGCTTCATACAGACGAGAGTTAAACAAAATAAAAACGAGAAAGGCAAAGCTAACTTCGACTGTACCGAAGTTTTGATACACTTGAAATAGCTTGTCTCAACGGTTAGCGACTTCGACCAAACTTCGCAGATCAGCTTAAAAACATTACATATTACCCATGACCGTGTTTGAGAGCAGTAATAATGAGAACAAAACACTTTTTCCTACTAAAATCCATATTCCGAACGAACATTTGTATGGCAGCTGCAAGAAGTAGTCATCCGATCCGGTCGGTTCCGACATATTAGCAGCGTGCAGTAAAAAGAAGACTCTGTGCAAAGTTTCAGCTCGATAGCTCCAAAACTGAGGGACTAGTTCGCGTAGAAACAGACAGACGGACAGACGGACGGACAAAGCTTAATCGACTCAGCTCGTCATGCTGATCAAGAATATATATACTTTATGTGGTCGGAGATGATTCCTTCTATGCGTTGCAAACTTCTGGACAAAATTATAATACACTTTTCAAGTGTATAAAAAGCGAAAAGTCAGGGGCCGGCGCTGATGACATATATAAACCAAGCATATGGTATTTTGAGGCAATGAATTTTCTGCACGACCAGGAATCCCTTGTCGACGGCTTCAATACTTTCGACGACTGTTCGATAATAGAAATAGAAACAGTATGTACAGTGTTTATAATAAAAAATCATTCATTTATTTCAGTGCAAAAAACTTATCAAGAAGTAAATACATGTTTATTTTAAAATCGATCATTTTGCCAAGAGACTGCTCCAATCGAACAAGTTTAACGAATATTTCTTTAGCAACTGTGGTAGAATTTCCTCTCAATGGCTCCAAATCATCCAGACTCAGTTCAGTTTGCGCAACTCCAGCAGCCATATTGTCGGTATCTGCTGCACCTCGTAAATAAACTGCGGACTTTTTTTTGACAAAAAATTGTGCAAATAGCCACAACATAGTACTATTATGGAAGCTTTTTCCGGCTGCAAAGATATAGTAGTCAAAAAGACTCTAAATCTGTTGGCTAAAATGGCAAAAGCATTTTCTACCACGCGCCGAGCTCTTGAAAGGCGATAATTAAATATTAGTTCTTTTTCTGTCAAATTGTGGCGACTGTAGGGCTTCATTAAATTCGATGAAAGGGGAAAGGCGTCGTCCCCTACCAGCACAAATGGAAGTTTATAGGAAGTCATTCCAATTTTCTGAGGTTTTGGTATATGTAAGGATTGCTCATCGTAGCTACTTTTATATTCAGATTGTGCAAATACGCCTGAATCAGATGCCCTTCCGTTAGCTCCGACTTCCACACACATAAATTCATAATTTGCGTTCACTATCACCAGCAAAGCTATTCTGAAAGTCTTCTTATAATTGTAATAAAATGATCCTGATGTATTGGGCTTCTTGATGTGAACGTGTTTTCTGTCAATTGCGCCTATACAGTTGACGAAATTCCATTGGTGTTCAAACTCGAATGCAATGTCTTTCCATTCCTCCTCATGTGTGGGCATCTGAAATAATAAATATCTCATTAACAAATATGTTTTATATGTTTATATGTTTTTCAGCCAAAGACTACAAAGCGTAAATATGATGAGAGCCACGGAATGGAAAATGCTAATAATAAAAAGCCAAGAGACGATGCAGATGTTTTCGCTGAAGGATGGGCTGTGATCTTTAGACAATTATCGAGGGAGCAACAAATTTTCGCCAAAAGAGGAATAGACGACCTTCTTATGCAAGGCCAACTCGGGATGCTAAGCTACAGTAAAAGGTAAAATTGGCTATACAGCTCCTCCAACGGGGCCAAGCCCTCAATCTCTTGGCGTGTGTGCTTTAAATTTTTCGCACAAGAGAAAGGGACCTACAGTTTAACGCCGGATCCGAACGGCAAAGTTTGAGAAATTGCTTTTTCATGGCTAGTTACTTCACAGCTGGCGCCACTAAGCTGGTGAAGGTGACCGTATGTGTAAAAGCTAGTTTCTAAAGAAAGAAAAAAACTTTTATTATTAGATGTTCAGAGGCGGGATCGAACCCACGACCTCCCGCCCAGCAGTCCAGCACACTAACTACTGGGCCACAGACGGCCAGTAGTGTGCCGGTATACCAGTCACATGTGCAGACAAATCCCCTTCATGGACTTTACCGGACTAGCACACCACTAATGAGCGACTCAAACACTATTTCTTCGATTGTTTCCTACTCTTCGGTAGATAGAAATGCACCATTAATTTCGATGGAACATGTGAACGTTGCACTAACTTCGTTCGCATATCTATTTAGAGAATCTCAATATTCTTAACTTATTGCAAAGCTCATATCACATTATATTCACGCCAAAAAATTAATTGGAAAATATAGTTGTATTTACCTTAATAAATGGCTTGAGCACGTGAATTATGGATCGACATGTTTCGAATATTATGCGACCAAGACTCTGCGGAGAAATGCCAGTTAAAAATATCAAGTTTTCATAGCTCTGTCCAGTGGCCAAAAAGCGCAGGGTGGCGGAAAGTCTTTCAATTGGTGTTATTGCAACTCTCATCAAAGTGTCCTCTCGCTTAATTTTGGGAGTTAGTAAAATTAATAACTCTTCATAGGTTTCGCCACTTATTCTAAGAAAATTCTTTAAGTCCATGGGAGAGGTTTCATTCAGCTCCTTCAAGAGTTTAGTGTGGGTGAACATCTCTCGCTTGACGTACCACTCCTTCATCCACATGCTGTGCTTTTTTTTTGAGCTTTTCTTTTCTCATTTTGTTGTTCTAAGCAAATTTGAATCGCCATCAAGGCGATTGACATTTGTTAAAAAATGATGTTCGTCAGAAATGTTCGCCTGGTTAAGGCCTGTATCCAGCACTGCGGAAAATTCCTGCCAGGAATTTGCTATTTATTTCTTGTGTGTGTGGAACATAACTAAATCAGTGTGACCATGCACCTAACAGGTGGAAGGTCACTCTGATCAATCAGCTGTTAAGCACTGTTAACTATTTGAATTTAAATAAATTTAAAAAAATACAAATAATATTTTCTGGAGGAAGCATGCTGCTCGGAGTATGTGCTACACACTTTACACTTGGGGATGATAAACCGAAGTAATGACACTTTTCAGAGGGTCCCGAATGGCACAAAACATCACTGCAGCATGTTGTTACCTGCATTACTTTATAATTTGATCATCTCCAAAGTAGTATTACCTCTTGGTTGTACGCCAATCAAATGAAGTCTTTCATCGTCTTATGCAAGATGGCCTAAAAACATTCAGTGGCCGGACTGTGCGGCTGGGCTTTGGTCGATGGGCGAACCGCTCAAAAGTCAACACGATCGCTATGAGACCAGGAAAAGTAGCTAGAGAGCGGTTCCTGGTAATAAGAGTTGGCGTGTCTCTGAACCGACGCTTGACCAGGAAAGTCCATGTGACTCGGGCAGCAGCTACGGTTGCAGCTAATAGCATTGGAGCTTCATCGGCTTCTTAAGCCTCTTAGTGGTGGATTTGGGCGATCCTGTTATGGATACGGCAGGATCCACTGCCCTCAAGAAACTAGAGTCATATATTTGGGGCCCCTCGAAGGAATACAACTACTTATGTACATATATACCGCGGTGTGGACGCTTGGCCATTATGCGCCCAAATTAATATGCACACCAGCAGGAATCATGACCAATTGGGGCACCACTCCAATAGATTTTACTATGATCTGGAGACACACAGATTAACCAACGACATCTCTCCGACCTTTGTGTCTATGAAAAGCATCCCTCTGGCGGCCTCATCAATTTGTCATAAGTGTGCCCTTGGCACCATCCTGTACCAATTTTTGCACGCTGATAGTTCCCCAGCCAGATGACAGCTCATAACAAAACGAGAAAGGCAAAGCTAACTTCTTCTGTACCGAAGTTTTGATACACTTGAAATAGCTTGTCTCAACGGTTAGAGACTTCGACCAAACTTCGCAGATCAGCTTAAAAACATTACATATTACCAATGACCGTGTTTGAGAGCAGTAATATTGAGAATAAAACAGTTTTTCTTACTAAAAACCATTTTCCGAAGGAACATTTGTATGGCAGCTACAAGAAGTACTCATCCGATCCGGTCAGTTCCGACATATTAGCAGCGTGCAGTAAAAAGAAGACTCTGTGCAAAGTTTCAGCTCGATAGCTCCAAAACTGAGGGACTAGTTCGCGTAGAAACAGACAGACGGACAGACGGACGGACGGACAGACGGACGGACAAATCTTAATCGACTCAGCTCGTCATGCTGATCAAGAATATATATACTTTATGTGGTCGGAGATGATTCCTTCTATGCGTTGCAAACTTCTGGGCAAAATTATAATACACTTTTCAAGTGTATAAAAAATAAAAGCATTCCGCCCAAATTTTCGCTTATCACATCCAAAATAATTGTTGGCAATATATTCCTGCGCTGCGTATCAGCTGTTCTTTGCATCCACACGCTATCGATATGCAAACTATCGATAAGAAATTGTGGATTACGTTCATGTTGCTGGATACACAAGCAACGAAAAGGCAAACTAAAAATTCCTGCCACAGTTTTTTTTATATGAAGTTTGACAGGAATTTTTAGTTTCCGCCTTTGATTACAAGGCAAGCTTTGTCTGCAGTAGTTGGATATAATTTGCGGTGGTGGCGCGAACATTAGACCGGGAGAGAGAATGAGAGCAACAGTCCACTAAAATTCCGGAAAATTGTTGGAGCTCAAGAGTCGCGGGAAGAGGGCTGAAGTTGTGAAAATGGGGAGTTGAGAAAGACGGAGGGAAGGGACGGACCGCTCAGCTGTCTGTGATCAAGAATAAATATTTATGTGGTCGGGATGATTCAGCGTTGTAACCAAATTAAATACATTTTCAAGTGTAAATGAATAGTATTTTCTGAGAGCATGCTGCTCGGAGTATGTGCTACACACTTTATACTTGGGGATGATAAACCGATGGCATGACACTTTGCAGTGTGTCCCGGTAGCACAAAACATCACTCAACAAGTTGCTAACAAATTACTTTATAATGTAATCTTCTCTAAAGTAGTATGACCTCTTGGTTGTATGCCAATCAAATGAAGTCTCTCATCGTAGGATGCCTAAATTCATTCGCACTTATATTAGGGATTTTGTGGGGATCGTACCTTGGTTTTGGTCGTGGCGTACCGTGGAACATAACCAATACCATACGAAATTACTTAGGGACTCCTAGGATCAAGAGTCCCATAAGATACCGCGGTACCTGGATGTCTGACCGCGGTTACCGGAAGACCATATGACCGGGCGGAGCTCCATTGGTCATAGTTAGGCGGTTTATCTGGGGATCCTTATGGGGACGGCATGATCCAGCCTAAGAAACCGAGTCTTATGGTGCAACTACAAATATCGAGGGGACGCTTGCCAATGCGCCTAAACCAAATGCACAAAGGAATCAGACCACCACTAACAGATTTGCCATGATCTGGCGACAAGATTGAGAGGCGTCTCAAACAACGACATGACCTTTTGGCTATGACACCCTGGGTCCTCAATTGGCAAAGTGTGTGGACATCCCCTAATGGGCGTGTGGTTCCCCAGCATGACATCAAAAAAAACAAAAAGCATTCCCCCAAATTTTCGCTCATCACATCCAAAATAATTGTTGGCAATATATTCCTGCGCTGTGTATCAGCTGTTCTCTCATCACAGCGCATCGATATGCAAACTATCGATAAGAAACTGTGGATTACGTTCATGTTGCTGGATACACAAGCAACGAAAAGACACCTTTTTTTATATGAAGTTTGACAGGAATTTTTAGTTTCCGCGGTGCTGGATACCCGGCTTTAGACGAACAATTCGTCGTACAAATTCGTGTGGCCTGCTTAAGCTTGCTTTGTTTTGAGCAAAATATGTTCCTAGTTTCGTGTTAAGTTTTGTCTCTAATGTATGATAAAAATTTGACTTAAATAAAGTCAATCACAGTCTACTTCAGAGTAGCAGTGACTCAGTCACAGGTCTGCTAATATTTGCACATCTCTAAACAACTACGTGATTTGTTTTAGTGCCACACTATTTTAGCCATTTTACAAAATTTGGCCACACTTAATTGCAAATCCATTAAATTGTTGAATTAAATTGAGAAAAAGATACATTGTAATCAAATAAATTGTTAAATTTTAAAACTCAATGTAAGTTTCAAAACGGGTAACAATTTGCTGGCAGAGGGATAAATGCTCGCCCTAAGTGCAGCCACTAATACTTCTACTAGGCTAAGCCAAAAAACACATTGTAATTAACAAAACAAAACCAATTCTTTTATTTTCATTGTGCTTACACTATTAAACTCACACACACACACACACTCACACAATTACACACAGAACAACTACAACAACGCTTTTGGCTTTGGTTCACAACTTTTTCTACTCGCTCCGCTATTTATTTCTCCTCACCCCGTCCTCCGATCAAACCATCCCACAATTGCAATAAATCTCAAAGAAAAGAAAAACCCAAAAAGCAATGTCGGATCTCTTTACCACTTTTGATAGCAACGGCGACGCCGAGCATCACAACAACAACAACAACAACATGGCCTCCCCCTCACAGCACAGTCCCCTGACCAACAACAGCAACTCATCCTCACAAAATGGTGGCACAACAGCTCCTCCGTCTGGTGGTGGTGTCGCTGGCAAGCCCATGATTGTGACCAATCATGCCACCTCCACTGGTGGCGAGAATACACCTGTAAGTTGCACCAACGCACTCGGTTCCCTCCTTGGGTCTGTCTCTCTCTCAAATTTAAACTCTTTGTTTTTTCTGCAGATGCTTACCAAACCGCGTCTCACCGAATTGGTACGCGAGGTGGATACCACCACGCAACTGGATGAGGATGTTGAAGAATTATTGCTACAAATCATTGATGACTTTGTGGAGGATACCGTCAAATCGACCAGCGCCTTTGCCAAGCATCGCAAATCAAACAAAATCGAAGTGCGCGATGTGCAATTGCATTTTGAGCGAAAGTACAATATGTGGATACCCGGCTTTGGCACAGACGAACTGCGTCCATATAAGCGTGCAGCCGTTACCGAGGCTCATAAACAGCGACTGGCCTTGATTAGGAAAACGATTAAAAAGTACTAACTTAGTTAATAAACTGTATTTTAGAAAAAGAAAAAAGAGACGAAAGGTTTTCCTTTCTTTTCTTTTATTATTGCAAAGGTTCTACATTAGATTTAATACCAGAATAAATTTTAAAACGAGATACGTTTTTTAATTGCAACCAAAATGGTTCTACTTTTTGAACAAAAGATAAGTTTGAGCTTGTTGTTCAATTGGTTCCAAATTTCTTAGAAAAGGTTTTAAGGTAATATTTGGGTTAAGCTAGGCCAATTGGCAAAACATATTTGATCAAATTACTAGCAAATGGAACCATAGTTTTTGTTTTGAGACTGCAAAATCCGCAGTTATGGTTATTTAACCAAATTTTCTAAAAAATTGTCAAATTACACAGTTCAACAAATATTGGGTCATCTCGGGCCGGGGAATGAGGTTGATACCTTTCGACGCAGGCTTTCAAGCTGAGTATAAGTCAAATTTCAAAATTATTCAAGCACGTCAAGTTTTTAAGATATCAATGGTCAAAGTTGGTAAAAATTCATAAAAAGGAAACTTTCAAAAATATATTCAAAAGCCATCTTTAACGAATTAATGCTTGTGAAAATTTAAATAAATAGTTTGATCTTTCCTCTATCGAGGGGCATAAACCAAATTCTTGATTGATGGGCAAGAAACCGTAAATAAATTAAAAAGGAAAATGTACAGGGTTGCCCATATTCGACGGACCCATCTGGCAACGCCATAACTTTTGACAGAGATGTCAGATCGCTTAATGACATACCGCGTTTGAAGCGTCAGTCCAAGCAGATTTTTACCATGGAACAATACACGCCACGCGAGCGCTCTGAAAATAGTTGAAATTTACATTCAACAGAACAAGTCAATTGTGAAAACTCAACGTGCTTTTAAAAAATTAAAAAATGTGAAAAGTGCGCCTTCTAAGAACACCATTAAGCGTTTATACGAAAAATTTTCGACTGGTGAGGCTCTTTCTAATCCGAAGAGGCCAAATAAAAGTCGACCAAGGCGATCGGCCGAGGATATCGCTGCCGTACGAGCCAGTGTTGAGAGGTCCCCAAGAACATCCCAAAAACGCCGTTCTCAGCAGTTGGGCATGGCTCGGTCCACTTTACAACGGATTATTCTCGTTGATTTGCATTTGTTCCCGTACAAAATTCAATTGACGCAAAGATTGTTGCCTGCGGACAAGCCTCGTCGATTGGAATGGGCCCAAAGAGTCATCGAAATGGCCGAAGATGACGAGCAATTTTGGAACAAAATTATCATGTCCGATGAAGCCCATTTCTCATTGAATGGGACCGTAAATAAGCAAAATTGCCATATTTACGGCACTGAAAATCCTCAGGAGATTCAAGAAGTGCCTCTTCATGACGAAAAAGTCACAGTTTGGTGCGGCGTTAGTGCGAAAACGGTCATTGGGCCGTTTTTCTTCCAAAATGAAAATGGCCATGCTGTTACCATCAACCAGGAGCGTTATCGCGACATGATGACCAATTTTGTGATGCCAATTATTCGTCGAAAGCGTATGAGGCAGTTCTGGTTTCAACAAGACGGCGCTCCACCGCACACAAGTCGCATAACAATCGATTTTCTGAAGAAATTGTTTCCGGGCCGTTTGATGTCGAAAAGTGGTGATTTGGACTGGCCACCGCGTTCGCCCGATTTGACGCCGCCTGACTTCTTCTTGTGGGGATATTTGAAGTCAAAGGTTTACGTTAACAAGCCAAGGACCGTAGAAGAGCTCAAGGACAACATTCGTGAAGAAATAGCCGCTATTCCGGCCGAAATGTTGGCGAAATCGATGGAAAATGCTGCAAAAAGGGCACAATACGCCATCAACGCCAGAGGCGGCCATTTGAGAGATATCATATTCAAAAATTGATGTAAACAAATCTACTTGGAACAAATTAAATGATTAAGATTGCCAACCGTCAAATTTTTATTTTTTTCTTTGATTTTTAAAAAAAAAACATGTGTCCGTCGAATATGGGCAACCCATGTATATTTTAAATTTTCTCAGCAAGCGAACTAACTTGATTTTGTGTTAGTAGGCCTTTTTGAAAATCATTTTTTAATTGTTTTCAGAGAGAGACCATAAGGACATGTCCAACATGGAAAAAAGATACCATAGTAGAAAACCTGATGAGACCGACTACTGCTGGACGCTAATCTTCGAAGACAAGGTGCCCTATAAGAGAAATTCAATATTCAATATTGAATAATATAGCACATTCAACGATTATTTTAATTTATTGCAAAACTATAATTAATCTTTATTGCATTTAAAAAGAGAATTAAACAATGGTTAAGACACTTTGAGAAAGACGTTTCCGTATGACAATGAATGGCATCCGTATTTTTTTTTCTTTGACGGATAAGTAAAGTTTTCGGCATCCGTGGTACCCACGATTTGTCCAAATTAACAATTTGACTGCCAAAGACCTATTCGTTTCAACCGATTGATTGATGGTCTCTCTCTGACACAAGAATCCAGCGAGTTTAAGCACTCTCACGGCAATTTCAAAATTAAAAACAATTAAAAACTGATTTTCAAAAAAGCCTACTGACACAAAATCAAGTTAGTTTGCTCCTTTTTAATTTATTTACGGTTTCTTGCCCATCAATCAACAATTTGGTTTATGCCCCTCGATAGAGGAACGATCAAACTATTTATCTAAACTTTCACAAGCATTATTTCGTTAAAGATGGCTTTTGAATATATTTTTGAAAGTTGCCTTTTTAGCAGAGGTCCGGAATATCTCACTCAAAATGAAAGTGTTGTAAAATAACCCTGTTATTTTTAGACACTTTGAAATATGTCTCAAACAGATAGAGTGATTTATTTTTTGAGTATAAGTGTTTCGGTCAGTGATAGTGACATATTTTTTGAGTGTAAGTGTTTATCTCAGTGAGAAACACATATTTTCATTTTTTTTCTGTTATGTGTTTTTCAATAACACTAATTATTGTGAGAAAAATATAAGTGTCGTTTTACTCAAAGTCTGTGGAACGGACATTTTCAACACTCAATTTCATTTACAGCGATAAGGGCATAAAATTAAACACAAAAAACTTTAACTCTGAAAAATAGTTTCTTGCCGCGGTTATAGCTCAGTGCTCGTGTAAAGGAAGTTTGACCTTGTGGGTGGAAAATCATATATGGATCAATGCGAATTCGCAGTTCACAGCTACTGGATCTCCATGATAATACAAGTGCCTAAGAAACTGCTTTTCAAAACCTCAAATGACCACACTCAATCAACAATGCGAATGCATTTGACATTCATTAAAAAATGGCGCTCACACCCCGAAAAAATGCGAATTCACGCAGAATTGAGAGTTTTATATATCACACCTTAACATATCACATATTTACATAGCCGTGATAATGACAATACTTAACCGCGATAAATACCATGGATGACCAATGGTAAAGATTATAGTCAAAATCCTAATGATTGTTTCAAACCACTTTCTGCGTATGACAAATCTTTTATTTTGCTGAAAAAGACCAAATAGGACTTAAAATTGTAATAATGCCAAATAAACTCTACTCTCAACCAAGTGGTAAATCATGCAAGGATAAATGCATAAGCTCAATTCACAGATAAGAGACCTCCATTTACCATGGGAATAAAACCACAAAACACTTAAAAAATGCTTTTCAAGACCACAAATGACATCACATAACTACAAAAATATGATTACGACAATACTAAACCGCGATATATACCATGGATGACCATGCTTCCACTGATCTAAGAGTTATTTTTTTGGCAACAGGCGTCATTCTGAAGCTTAAGAAAATTGTCTCGCTTTGAGGCGCCGACACGCGCAAGCATACGTCGCATCAAGTGTAATTGCCTTACATAATAGTAAGTTAAAAGAACAAAATTCATGCTTATTGACGCACGGCGGCAGCTAGGCGCAGCAGGTACAGTGTGCGCGATCGAGACCCGCTTGGCACTGAAGCAGATGTTTGCAAATTAAAAAATATGCAGTGTGTGTCTCGTTTGCCGACTCGATTTTATCTGATAAGGTTGGTTTTTAACTGTTTTTGTTGTTGGATTGCTCCCAAACTTAAATTTCGTGACCATCGCTGGTATAAAACATTGTTCCCAATCACATCTCCAAAGTAAATTATCATTACTTAGCTAATAGAGAAATAACACTTATCTTTATTTACTTTCGTTTTTTTGTTATACTATAACTGTTATCAAAAAACACTTTGAACATATGTTATTTTTTAAGTGTTATTGAAAAACAGTTAAATTTTTCTGTCAACATTTTTCGGTTAACAGAAAACACAAATAAAACAAAAATAAAAATTAAACTCAGTGAGAAACCGAAATTGCTTATGATTTTTGAGTTTCTCTTAGTGAGAAACACTTTGAAAATATGTGTTGAGAGTTATTCCGGATCCTGCTTTTTAGGCATTTTTACCAACTTTGACCATTGATATCTTAAAAACTTGCCGTGCTAGAATAATTTTGAAAATTGACTTTTACTCAGCTGGAAAGCCTCCGTCAAACGGTATCAATCTCATTTCCCGGCCCGAGATGACCCAATATTTGTTGAACTGTGTTATTTGCCTTCATTTTTGACTCAATTCCAAACAGTTTTTAATACAGTCCTGTCCAGCTGAATCTCGCAGGGTTTTTGTGATGGATTCTGTGTCATTCGGCACGAATGCACGTATTATTTGGCGTAGTACCCTTTTCGGAAAAAGGTTCTTTACCCAAAATGAGCGGCTCCCTTGTGACCTTTGAAATCTGAATTGAAAGTTAGTATTTTTAGACAGAGTGCTCTCAGTGTCCTGTTGTCAGGCCACTCGCAATTTAACATACATATGTGCAATTTGCAGCAAGCAAGCACTACGTCTTGTAGCAGTTTAGCTAGTTCGCGTTGAAACAGACAGACGGACACACGGACGGACAAAGCTTAATCGATTCAGCTCGTCATGCTGATCAAGAATATATATACTTTATGTGGACGGAGATGATTCCTTCTATGCTTTACAAACTTCTGGGCAGAATTATAATACACTTTTCAAGTGTATAAAAAGGAAAACACAACACAATGTAGGAGGCTGGTAGACCGTACAGTTGTTTCATTCAGCGGTCCTTGCCTGTTATAGCCTTTTCACATTGCAGTCCATCTACCGTTTACTGTCGATCGTCAAAGATGGTACGTAAGAACTTGCGGTGCCAAATTTTCTTAAAATATTCCACAGTCAGCTGGGGATGTTCCTATCTCATGCTGTTCCAAGCTATATTTTTGGGTCCACCACTAAATAATATCCATTCACAACAAAAATATACGCTGTCAACGTCATTTGAATGTCAAAATGAAAATGCCGCGCAACAGAACACCAAATGAAATTTGAAAATATTCCCAACACTGTTAAGTCCGTTTATAAAATGCAATGTATTATTCACTTAATGTCATTAAATTATCTGCTTCGACTCAATTGCATACAAATGCTTCGATGTACTGGGCAGACCATAAACATTTCGTATAAGTCCGTATCGCTCATATTGCACATTTGTCGGTGGTTTTCTAACACCTCGGCTATGCATCGATGTATTATGTACAGCTGCTGTTAAGCAGAGGCCAACACAATTGTTAAATTTACAGAATTTTAATTTTGTTTCTTTTATAGCTTTCATGTTTACATCATGTGGCAAGAAGAAGCCAATGATGGTGGACGGTAGACGGTAGATGGTGACCATCTACCATCTCAACGTTCCGCCAAGATGGACTGTAGTGTGAATAGCCTATTAGTTGTTGCCATTTTAGCTATTAGTTGTTAGATCTAGCAGTTTTGAGTTGAAAATAAATTTTTGAAAATGATAATAGCTACAAATATTGCAATTTTCAAATTATGTTTAGTTATTTTTATCTATTTCGGTACTTTTTAGTCGCAGTGCAAAATAATAACTAATACTTTCTTTTGAAATCCGAGCATCTATGCTGTTCAATAACTGCGAAGTCTAGCAACTAAATAGCTAAAATGGCAGCACTGTTGGGCACCAAATTCAAATCAGGGAATCAAACCGGAACTGTATACCGAAAACAACCGCTTAAAATTTGGAACCGGAATCGATTTTGAAAGTTTTTGCATACCGTTAGCCGAGAACCGATATTGTTCAAACCAAAAAGATCGATAAGAACCTAAACGTTGTAACCGTACAGTTGCGGTTCTGAGCAACAAATAGACTGCATAGCTGGCACTTAGTTTTGGGGGAAATATATTCTTAGATCCTAATTATAATATATACATATATTATAATATATAGGTTATAGGTAAATGTGTCAAATATGTTTTCTCCTAAAATCCGATGTTTAATTATAAACTTTGAACAAAAAAGTACATGTGTTAACCAATTTTTTTCAAGTGAAACTTAATAAGGAAAGCAGCTCTGACAATGGCTGCAAATCTCTATAATTCTGAAGAAGTTCGGTCCGGGGGTTCAAACCCCCAGTTGCTTTACTTATTAAACCTAACGTTTTGGTTCGAAGCTACTGATAATGTTGAGATATTTGTTGGTTAAAAATAAAACATATTTTTTGGTAGCTAATAAAAACGATTAGCAGTACCCGAATGGACCTCATTTACTATAGTTATCATTCATTAGTTCTCTACCAGAGCTTTCAAATGTATCTGGACTTTAAAATGAAAAGCCTGCCGCAACATTCTATGTAAATCAATAAACGGATTTGAATTGCCATTTAACAACTCGACTTTATTTTCCTCGAAGTCTTAATATGCTGTTTGGTTATAATTTTGAAAAGATAATGTTCCGACTCAGCACTTTGAAATATTTATCAAACGGTCAAAATATTGTGATAATTATAGAAAATCTGACTAATCATATTCGTTGAACCGATCATTTTTCAAGCAGAAGATGTCCGGTTCGGGTCTAGGTTCTTGAAGTTAGACATTTACAAGGTTCTGTTGTGGGTCCGAACTGGTACTACGGGTTCGGTTCAGGACCGGTGAAAAGTGGAGGCTAAGTGGAGTCATACATGTATTTGTATGAAAAGAAACATGACTATTTAAATTCTCCAAACAGCTTAATGGCAGCAAACTTCATAATTTTTCTGGAGAAACGTTCCCAAAATAAAGAACAAAAATCGACAAGGCGCCACATTAGTCTTTGAGAAGGACACGTAAGCGTAGAACGTTTATTTTTTAGAGTATTGTAATTATTGTAGTAGTTATGTCATCGCTAAAAAATAGGATGTGCGCAAAACCAATAAACCAAATAAATTACATAAATATAAAATGTCAACTAAATGCATAAAAGATATTATTTTTGAATTGAAAGCAAGCGAATTGAATCGTGAAGTTGAAAATATTGAAGGTGCGTATTTTGCTATTAATAGTCTGCACGTTTAATTGTTGTCGACTTTTGCAGATGTACAGGGTTGCATAGAAGTTATGGCAACGCCATAACTTTTGACAGAGATGTCAGATCGCTTAATGACATACCGCGTTTGAAGCGTCAGTCCAAGCAGATTTTTACCATGGAACAATGCACGCCACGCGAGCGCTCTGAAATAGTTGAAATTTACATTCAACAGAAGAAGTCAATTGTGAAAACTCAACGTGCTTTTAAAAAATTAAAAATTAAGCCCATTTTACATTGAATGGGACCGTAAATAAGCAAAATTGCCGTATTTACGCCACTGAAAATCCTGAGGAGATTCAAGAAGTGCCTCTTCATGACGAAAAAGTCACAGTTTGGTGCGGCGTTAGTGCGAAAACGGTCATTGGGCCGTTTTTCTTCCAAAATGAAAATGGCCATGCTGTTACCATCAACCAGGAGCGTTATCGCGACATGATGACCAATTTTGTGATGCCAATTATTCGTCGAAAGCGTATGAGGCAGTTTTGGTTTCAACAAGACGGCGCATCACCGCACACAAATCGCATAACAATCGATTTTCTGAAGAAATTGTTTCCGAGCCGTTTGATGTCGAAAAGTGGTGATTTGGACTGGCCACCGCGTTCGCCCGATTTGACGCCGCCTGACTTCTTCTTGTGGGGATATTTGAAGTCAAAGGTTTACGTTAACAAGCCAAGGACCGTAGAAGAGCTCAAGGACAACATTCGTGAAGAAATAGCCGCTATTCCGGCCGAAATGTTGGCGAAATCGATGGAAAATGCTGCAAAAAGGGCACAATACGCCATCAACGCCAGAGGCGGCCATTTGAGAGATATCATATTCAAAAATT
Organism: Lordiphosa stackelbergi; assembly: GCA_018904235.1. NCBI lineage: Eukaryota > Metazoa > Arthropoda > Insecta > Diptera > Drosophilidae > Lordiphosa > Lordiphosa stackelbergi. Next base: position 48,612 of record JAEIFU010001450.1, on the reverse strand, counting down.
GATGTAAACAAATCTACTTTGATTTTTTTTAAAAAAAACATGGGTCCGTCGAATATGGGCAACCCTGTATGTCCACCAAACCAGCTTGATTTCGCAATGGATGAGTTGTTGGATGACTTTATGGACGATGTCGCTTGCATATATTCTTGCCGTGGGGGAGGTATCTCTAACGTGCCCAAAACCATTAGTTGGCGAAATAACATCCTCACCTCATTTGATGATCGTCGTTTTAAGCAAATTTTGATAAAGGAAGACGAAGTTTTTGCAACAACTGGATTCAAAAATCAAATGCCAATTGATTTACAGCTCGCCATAGTGTTGTTTCATTTGGGCTCCTCTGGAGGCAGTGCATCTATTCGAAAAATGTGTACAATATTTGGAATCGCTGATGGTGAAACTTAAACCATGATTACGAAAAGGATATTTACAGAATTTTTGCGGCTTATGTCGCAGTATAAACATTGGCCCAATGAAGCTGAGCGTCAGCAACTTGTGAATTGAACTTTTCATGAGTTGTCCCACTGCTAAAAACCATAAAGCTTATTTTTCTCGCCAACGTATCTATTCAGTAAAACTGCAAGTTGTATGTGACCACAAACAACGCATACGAGATGCCGTAGTAGAAAGTCCGGGCAGCTACCACAACTTCAAAGTTTATAAGAACAGCTTACTTGGTAGACACTCCCAGCGTTTAATTAAGAGTCGATTGCGGCTGACTCTGCCTACCCTCAGTCGACATTTTTCGTTAACCCATTTCGTAGCAACTCTCGAAATGGTGGTCTTACTTTTGGTTGAGTACAATGATAAACTGATTGAATTTGTATTACACTTTTAGCACAGAATTATAACAATTATTCTAGATAAAATATGGGCAGACTGTTTGGGCACAAGTGCTCGACTTTTCGTAGTCAGGGTCTGGGTCGAGCAAGCTGTGCACAATCTGTTCAGAGTAAATTGTTGTTGGAAATGCTTATACTTTTCCCCAATTGCCTATGTGCTCAACAAAGTGAACACCCTAATTTAGTTGTAAATTTCTCAGCAGACTCCAGGTGCTTGTAAGAGATGCGGTATCAATACAGTCGGCGCCAAAAGTCCAGCACACCGACGAGTCGGGAAACAGTCTCAAGTCACGTTTAAGCACAGACAATCTCTTTCTAACAATGCACATTGGGCAAAATGCGGGCGAAAAACACTTAGATTTAAAAATAAGCCTTCTGAGTGGCTTAATAAAAACATAGTAATTGACATCGAAGTAAATGGTGGCTCCATGAATTGAGGTGGTACTCGAAAAGTGGACTATGAGAATGATAGCTCCCGACAAAAACAAAAGTTGGCGACAAAGTTTTTATAAGTTAATAATAACTCGTTGCCTTTGCTTGTATGTAAAAGAGTTGTTGCAGGTTTAGCTACAAAATCAGCAGATAAAGACATGGCTGCTGTTTTGAAAGCTGAGCCCTAGATATTTCGGACCCGTTGCTGTCGTAGTATCTATTTAAAAGAACGACAAAATAAAAAAAATTTAAAAATAATCATACCAAATCAAGTTTTGTCGCTGCTGCAGTCACCACGATTTGAATTTTTAACAAATACTGATGATGAATCATGATGAGAATACCACGACCGTAACGAAGGAGATGAAAAGATCTTGATGAAGAACTTAAAGTGATTGCTTCCGACGTTCTTGTATGTCGTACGTATCCTAACTTAGCTGACTTAATTTAAATAATTCAATAACTGTTGTTTATTTTTAGAACACAACACCAACATAAAAATCGTCTAGTTTAAGAACAAAACCTTGTAACTAAAGCATTGTTTTAACAAAGATGTTTGAAGTTTTTTATAAAGTTAATAAAGTTCTAAATTGTTAAATATTTGAAGCGCGTTTTTTTTAAATAAATTTGGCCCAAATTGGTAGTTTAAAATGTTCTTATCTATAAACTATATTTTCATTAAGTGCACACAACAGATCAAATCTGAGGAAAAACATATTTATTTCGAATTTTCCAAATAATTTTAGATATCATGTTCGGGGAAGGGGATGTCGGCGTGGTCGATTCATCAAATAAACAAAAACCGAAATTCTACTTTAATTTGAATAATCTATGTGCAAAAACTTAACTTCCTATCTATCAATTTGGAGTTGATGCCAAAAAAACGAAAAAACTTGGCGGCCGAAATGCGTGTATGCAGTTTGTAACAAAGTTAAAAATGAATTGAATAAACATTGCAGACATTAAGCGCCTTTCTTTTGCTAATCTCTACAAAATTAATTTTTTTAAACGGGCCATCGCTGCAACAATGAATGCACGATCGATATTTCTTATCGATAGTTCTTATCGATAGCTCCACTTGTTGATCAGCAGCTGTTTGCTTGCTTTTCGCTCTGTGGTTATTTAATTGATAAACTTGTGTTTTTTTATTAGGGGGTCGTCGTCTCTCCCTCCAGATAACCTTCACTTTCAAAGTAATCAACAATTCTTGACACAAGTAAGTCCGAGTCTGGCACTTATTTCATTCACTTTCATTCGACCGCAGAGTTTGGAGCTTTAAATTGAAATTTTTGTAATCGTTCTGAATTTCCAAATTTTATTTTCCAAATTTTCGTTAATCAGTGGTGCGTCTGCTAGTTCAAATGGCTTGTCAGCGTAATCAGCAGGTGGCTAACTTTATGGACGAGGGCAAAAAGATTGTGGGCGTGGCGCTGAATTACATGTAAATCTATGCCAAAGAAACGAATGCAAACAGTTCACCTTAATGTTGTTCAAACAGGGATGTGGTCAAGGCCCGAAATGTGCCAGTGCCGACGTGTCCTTTGGTGTTTCTTAAGCCTACATCGTCCTATTTGAGCGAGGGTCAGTCCATAGTGGTGGGTTGAATTTTTCTTTATTTTTTGATGCCAAACTGACTGAAATTTCGATGTCTTACAGTTGCCAAAAGTCTTTACCAAAGTGGCCTATGAAGTGGAATTGGGTGTGATAATGGGCCAACGCTGCAAGAATGTGTCCAAATCGGAGGCCATGAATTATGTGGGCGGCTATTGTTTGGCTCTGGACTTAACGGCTCAGTGTAATCTAGTAGGTGAGGAGAGATCTCTGATAGAGTTTTTAATTTGATTGATTCCCTTCAAAGACGGAAGCCCGCTCAAAGGGTCATCCATGGACTTTGGGCAAAGGTTTTGATACCTCGACTCCTGTGTCGAAATTCATCAGCTGTGATAAGGTGAAGGATCCCCATACGCTGCCCTTGTGGTTGAAAGTCAATGGAGAGCTGAAGCAGCAGGGCTGTACAGCCGACTTGATCTTTAAAGTTCCCGACATTATTGCCTATGTTTCACAGTTTATGACACTGGAGCCCAATGATTTGATACTGACGGGGACACCAAATGGCTCAGATGCTTTCAAGGCGGGCGATGTGATTGAGTGTGGTATGAGCGATTTGGCCACCATGAAATTCCAAGTTTGTGGAGAATAAAACAGGTGGATTTGTGCAATATTTAATGATATGTTGAATCCAAATTGTGTTTTAATTAAAAGCATTCTGTACATAATTTCACATTTTTGAACTCGAATTCAGCTCAGTAATCGATAACTTATGCTTTCGATAGGTCCATTTTTTTTACCATTGAAAATGGGTAGAAGGGATCATGAAGAAAGTGCAAATGTATGTAACAGGGAGAAGGAAACATTTCCGACCCTATAAAGTAAATATAAAAAAATATAAAAATATATAAAAAATCTTGCGGTATTTCCGCAAGCTTGTCTTTGCAAGCGCGTAGTTCTAGTTGTATTCGTCGCATCGGTTCACGCTAGAGCTTTTTGGAAAGCTCTTTTCACGCGCTAACACGTGTTTGATTTATTGTTGTTTGTTTTTAGTCGTTCGTGAGTTATAGCGTCGCAAACATGGAGCAAAATAAAGAGAAAATACGGCATATTTCACAGTACTACTACGATAAAGGCAAAAATGCATCTCTTGCTGCCAATAAAATTTGTGCAGTTTATGGACCCGATACAGTTTCCATTTCCACCGCACAACGATGGTTTCAACGTTTTCGTTCTGGTGCAGAGGTGATCGAAGATGCGCCACGGTCCGGAAGGCCTGTCGTCGCTGAATTGATCGAAAGAGACCGGCATAGTAGCAGCCGTAGCATCGGCCAAGAGCTGGGCATGAGTCATCAAACCGTTATAAACCATTTGAAGAAGCTTGGATTCGAAAAGAAACTCGATGTATGGGTGCCACACGACTTGACGCAAAAAACACTTTTTGGCCGTATGGATGCACGCGAATCGCTTCTGAATCGCAACAAAATCGACCCGTTTTTGAAGCGGATGGTGACTGGCGATGAAAAGTGGGTCACTTACGACAACGTGAAGCGCAAAGGGTCGTGGTCGAAAAGCGGTGAAGCTGCCCAGACGGTGGCCAAGCCTGGATTGACGGCCAGGAAGGTTCTTCTGTGTGTTTGGTGGGATTGGCAGGGAATCATTCACTATGAGCTGCTCCCCTATGGCCCACCTGGGTTTTATTTAGAAAAATTGTTTGTTTTAATGCTGGCGTTCTTAAACTCTGATGTATTAAAACATTTGCAAGGGTATAAAAACTTCGGCAAAGACCAAGTTTGCTTGGCCTTCTCGTTTTTTTTTTTTCTGTACTGTTTTTAGAAACAATTTAACAAGATATATTGAATAATTACTGTTTTATATCAATTTCACCTTTAATTCATCAGAATCATCATAATCCCAGATGGTCTGCATAGTGATATGGCCTGTAGTATTTTCGCATAGCAAAAACAAATATCACAATTTTTCTGAATGTACATTGATCGAATGCGGTTATACTGTCTTTTGGAAAGCGAATTGTCCAGCAAAAAGGATAAGGCTTCATCGTCTGTTAAAGGAATTGTTTTTTTTAATCCCAGAGTTTCCCTAATCTCTGACTTATCGGCCGTTTTTAATGTTTGCTGCAAAATAAACGACAAATTCATTATCGCCAGACTTTTTTGCAGAAACTGATGCAGCGTGTAGAAGAATCGGAAGCATCGTTCTCTTTCGATAAATCGGTTAAAATTTATCTCTTCAGGCTTGATTTTCCATCCTCATGTGTCAAACGTGGTCGACAGAGTTTATTTTTACAATTGTTCTTCAGGGCCATATCTTTTTTCGTCAAAATACAACTTCGCCTGCAATGATTCAATTTATTTTGCAATGGCGCAAATATGCGCAAAATCTGTTAATACCTCGTTGTACACATATTGAACATTAATTGGACGTCTACAACTGGAGTTAATTGGATCATATTCACTACTTCTGTTCTACAAAACACAATCAATTTTAGGTAAGGTCGTACTAAAAAGACACCACAACAACAACTCAAATAACAGTTCGTTTTCCATGTTTGACACAAGCTGTACATAAAGAATTGAAAGAATGCCACTGCTTTAAACACAGCCAGTTATTTCTGGCAAACACACCACGTGGCAAGCTTTTGAGAGACAGCTGACTATTTGAACCCTGAAGTAGTCTTAGGGATGGCACAATAAAAATATTTTTTGGTATTTTAATACTGACTGATGTATTTAGAATTAAATAATACTAAAGACGTTAACAAAGAAAAACTTTTATTTTTAGACTTTATGGCAAAAAAGCGCAATAGGGACCGCAGTGCGTCCTTCCGTCTGTCTGTTTGAACGCGTTGATCTCAGAGACCAGTGGCGTACGCAGGGGGGTGGAGGAACCGGTGTGGGAAAACCTCAAAAAAATTACAGAGAAATGAAATAAGACCGCAAAAAAAAATTTTTGGGACCTGTTTCATTTTTTTAAGGAAATAAGACGCCAATTTTTAATATGATTTTTTTTAGGATCTTATTTAATTTTTCTTATTTTTGCTAGATACAAAAATCGCACGATTTTTTGTCTAAAATTTTCATTATTTAATTAAAAAAATTGATTCAATTTAAACGGCGCAGGCGATAATTTGGAGACAAAAAATCGCGCGATTTTTGTATATCAAATTTTTGAAATTGGGATATTAATTCATATGAAATAACATCCCAAACTTAGGGCCTTCTTTAATTTTTTTTGGGTCTTTAATTTATCGTAGTGGGGCCTTATTTCATACTTCAAATTGGGGTATTTTTTTTATTATATTTTCATTTTATATTTTCGGGACCAATTTCCTGCTGCCTTAATTGAGCGGTTTGTTCATAAACTTATAAACTCCTTACCAATCGCGTTTTAAAATAAATTAGCCTCCGCTGCTCTTTCTTTTCACTTTTACCTCCAAACCAGGGACTAAACTCGAAATTAATTTCAGTTCGAGTCAAGGCATTTATATTGGCCCAAAGCTTTTTTTACTTGTACCGCAATCGAACAAGCATCCCATTCCGGTTTTCTATAAAATATAACTATAACCGTAATCGAAATCGGACGAGTTAGACACCGCAACCGAATCGTAGACAAAATTTGTTGAATAAATTTATGTATACAGTCTGTGTTTACGGAAACCGCTTGTGAAATGTGGATTTTAATACATATTCGAAATATTGCTCGTTTTTGGAGCCATAATGTGGCAATTTGCCGTTCTCAGGGCATTTCTATAAATTATGAAAGAATAGCCTTTACTGCTTTTAGAAGAGTTTAGCTCTTCATTATCATTTTGCACAATACTGTTGATCGCAAGATTGCTACACCTTTCTTTTACCTTAAGCAAAATATCGGGTTGTTTCTCATAAGAAATTAAACAATGTTATTTGAATTCTGGACAAGGCAATGTAGCGCAATGAACGTGGCTCCAACCGATTCTTAACTTGTTTTTGAGTCACTTTTTTTAATGGATTTCATTATTAATGATATGGAAAGTACAATAAAATTAAGGAAAATTAAAAAATTTCGAAAACATTTTCTAAAGGTAAAGTAAATTTTAAAAATTTCGTGAGTACTGCATGTCTTATATTCACTATGTTCGACTTTGGCTCACTCACAAAGCAACCACCGATCACGGATGCTCACTCTTTGCTCAGGATCACGTCTTGACCCACCGCGACACGTTTATTCATGACCTGACAGTTTCAGAACAAATGGAATGTTCCCGACCTATAAAAAGGCAACGAACTGGAACCAGCGAATTATAGAGGAATATTGTTTCTTAATGCGACAATGAAGGTGTTTACATCCGTTAAGCTAGCGCGCCTAACAAACTTGGTTAAGATGCACGATATTCTAGGAGAATACCAAGCTGGATTTAGAAAGGGCGACTCGACTGAAGACAGTATTTTGGCATTGACGTCGATTGCCAAACAGTTCCTGGGCGAAAGAAGAAAATATTTACTCTTTTTGTAGATTTCAAAGCTGCGTTCGAAACAATCGACAGGCGCATTCTCTATTTAAAGCTAAGTAATGCTGGAGTATCGACCAAATTGATTGCTATAGTAGATAGCCTTTATAGCCTAAATAAAGCCACTGTATGGGATGGAATGGTTCGAAACGAACTTAGGCGTTAAGCAGGGATGCTTGCAAAGTTTGGATCTCAACGCATCAAGGTTCTCATGTATGCCGACGACATGTTGCTATTGGCAGATAGCCCACAGACGATTGCTTCGTTTCTACATTAAAAAAATCTTTTATCTGCCTGTTCCAATGCACCCTTCAGCTGCACTCTTAATATATAGGCAAAGGTATGCAGCTAAGAGTCCATCTTCACGGTATCCCGTGAAGACCGATTACAGTTCTTCCATGAATGGGATAGTATGGCAGGAGACCACAACATAAGTACATATATGTACAAATGGCAGCACAAATTGGGATGCGTGGCAAATGGATCTGTTACAGAAGATTGACAATGGAAAAATAATGAGTTCGAGCGGCAGGCAAGGCAGAGTGATACACAATGCACATACAAGCGCCTAGAGAACAAATAAGGTGAACGAAACTATTTTAGGAATGATGTGGACACTAGACTGAACGTCCCTTATATGAAAAATATTTTTTTTGGAAATGTTCTGTTCCTCAGGGCGAAAAAATTCTTAATAATTTCTAGTTAACGTAATTTAAAACAAAACTTCGAAATTTTAACGTTTAGTACTGGCGCCGTGGGTTTAAAGCAGGGGTGCCCACAGTCATTCCACAAGACACGCATATGTTGTTGTAGTACGCAAAGGAATAGCCTGCGCGTATAGATTTTGCGCATGCCATAAGCACGGTGTTTCTACACCAAAACTGGTGTTTTTTTTTCCTCTTGGTGCACTGGCACTTTTTTATTGGATTTGGCTCTTTTTGGCTCTTTTTGCTTATAATTAATTGGCTTAAGCAAAATATGTTACCGCATTAAATTCTTATTTGTTGCCCGTTGACAACATTTTTGTTGGTCTTAAAGCCCAACAATATATGGATAGCCGGTGTATGGAGAAATCCGCAACTTTAAAAGTAAAGGAAACGGTACGCGAGTTATACTTGGAGCTGGTTCTGCAAATAATGCAGCGCTTTGATTTTGGCCGAGAGGATATTAAATCTCTCATTATGATCACACCAGCCAACGTAATTTCTAGCGAAGAAACCGATATAATACCACTAATGAAAAACTTTGAGTACTTATGTGAATCGGATCCAGATGAAATTATTTCTCAATGGGCCATGTTAAAGTTAACTGAAGCTAAGTTTAGAAAAAAAGGGAGATATCTTTATTTTGGGAAGAAGTGGCAAAAGTAAAAAACGGGGTTATTATTAAAGTGTTTAAGGAATTAGTTGGATTTGTAAGAAATATATTGTCCCGTCCACACAGTTCTACTTCGGCAGAGCGTAAATTTTTTACCATCAGTTTGATAAAAGCCAAATTGAGAAATAAACTCGAATTTGATTCAGTATCAAATATATTGCTATATATATATATATATTCTTGATCAGCATCAACAGCCGAGGCGATTTAGCCTTGTTCGTCTGTCCGTCCGTCTGTCTGTATGAACACCTAGATCTCAGAGATGCTAAGAGATGACATGTATGGGACAAATGCTTCTTTTATCTGCACGCAGATCAAGTTTGTTTCGAATTTTGGCCACGCCCCCTCCCGCCCCCGCAATTTGGAAAAAAGTTATATCTCCTACAGTTTTAAGGATAGAGGATTCGTACCTTCTAGGGATAGTTAGTAATTAGCAAAATGAATCGATTTGCCGAAAGAATGATAAAGATCGATACTACTCTTAGGTGTAGTATTTTTTCCAAGTACTCAAAAAAAAAAAAACCAAAAAAATTTTCCTCGATGGGCCTCCAATTATATGTTAAAGTTTGCGCTTTCTTTATAAAATATATGTGTTTAATCAAACATTCATTTCAAAATACGTTTTATTTTAAATTTTAAAATATATTACATATAGATACATGAAGAGGTATAGGTATAAGTTCGCTTTTCAAGTTTTCGTACTCCACCCACCTTCCCCGCTCGTCGCGAGATAGTGGATCTTCCACCCAGAATAAATCCCGCTAGCGCTCTTTTATTTAAAAGTCCCATTGAACACAAGTTCGATCTCCCCGTTTGTGAGAACTGGTTTGTTCCATGCGAGCATTCGATGCTCCCGGAAAATAGGACATGTTGCGCAAAGGTGGATGACATCTTCCCGTTCTCCAAGGTTAAAAAGGCTGCATATCTCAGATGTGTTATGCCTGTGTGGGGGAATAGTTCGGGCTTATCATCTCAGTTCTGGCCTTGAAAATAGCTGAGATCGTAGTTGCGTCATAATGGAATTGGAAGTAGTTGAGCTCCTTGAGATTCAGGCTCAATTGTCTATAGCTGTAATGAGTTTGGCTTTGGCGTGCAGATAATTCAAATTTGTTCGGGCTTTATTATACATTGTCAGAAGCAAGACTCGTTGCGCTCTGTTCCAAATTAAAGGACCGCTTATATCTAAGTCAATACTATGCTCCTGCGATAGGTTTTCCAATACATGAATACATTGCGAGTTGCTTTCTACCAAAAAGTTTACCGCAATAAAGGGTAAACGGTGCAGTGGTAGTGATCGAACTTTGCTCACGTATCGAAAGTGCCGCATTAGTGTGTGTTCATCAAGCTCCGACAGTCCTGTTTCCAAATGTATTGCGTACATGGAAGTGTTCTGAGGAAGACAAAATGCTCTTTTTATAAAATACCTCAGAAGGTTTTCAACTTCCTCAATTTTGGTGTGGTGCAAGTAATTATATTAAAAAAAATAGAGGAAAGCTAACTTCAGCTCGACCGAAGTTTATATACCCTTGGAGCATTATATATTCCTGCCGGTTTTTTATATGGCAGCTGTACGATATATTCATCCGATTTTGATCAAACTCTCTAAAATAGTGTTGAGACCGATAATATTTATAACTGGAACGTAAAATTGAAAACAAATAAGTTTTTCTCACTAAAACTATTTTTCCGACTGATCATTCCTATGGCAGCTATATGCTATAGTCTTCCGATTTGGATCAGACTTGACAGAATTATGTGTTAGCATGTCATATTGATCAGTAACGAGTTTGGGAGCGATAGCATTGAAAACAAAAAAGTTTTTCATACTAAAACTTTTTCAGACCTATCTTTTGTATGGCAGCTATAATATAATATAGTTGCCCGATTTGCATTAAACTTGCTGAAATTATTGTATGTGAAAGCATAAAGTACTCATAAAAACGAGGGTTGGTAGCGATCGCATTGAAAAAAAAAAGTTTTTCTCACTAAAACTACTTTTTCAACCGATCGTTCCTATGGCAGCTATATGCTATAGTCATCCGATCCGGCCGGTTCCGACAAATGTGCAGCGTATTTGTACCAAAAGACTTCGTGCAAAGTTTGGTAACGATAGCTTTAAAACTGACGGAGGAGATAGTATAGAAACAGACGGACAGACGGACGGACAGACGGGCATGGGTATATCAACTCAGCTCGTCATGCTGATCAATAACACAGTGCTACAAATTTCCAAAAATTGTAATAACCTGGGTATTGGCATAGCGTTCGCTGTAGAGCAGGTCGCGTATAGCACTTCCTCATACTTGGTTTTCCTCGGGGACCCCCAAAATCTGAAGTTATGGCCCAAAAACCGTTTATTGATCTTTTTGCTCACTTAAATTGAAATAACTCGCGAATGGATCATCTGATTTTATATAACTTTGCCAATTCTGATAGCGACGAGAAGAGTCTAATATATTATATTCATAGGTTATAGTGATTTAGCGCGATGGCTGAGAAATGCGGGTTACAGATCTGGTATTTTCAACATTTTTTTCGAAATTTGTACTTTGACCACCACTGGTTTCACTATTTTATTCTATGCGATTTTTCCTTAAGGTTTATTATAAAAGCCCAGTTAATTCTGCGTTGAACATTGGTTCTCCCGATGAATTTGGTTACCTAATGGCGAAGTTATTCGCGGATATGTGAGCACACCTCGAAAATCTAGTATTCGTTTTAAGTGTGTTGACAGAAAATCGATTGACTTAACATTATTGCCCCTAAAAGTATAGTTTGCTAAAGTTTAGTGGGAAATTTAAATTCAATTTTTCATATAATCACATAAATGTTTGCATATTTGTATGACAATTTTGGACTTATATTATTCCTGTTCGAGTGCTGTTACCCTATGCGGCCAGGATAAACTACAGTCGAATTAACAATTAATGCATCTTCACTACAGCTGTACCATTAATGTACTCCATACCCAGAGTATATTAAGTTTTTTGCAAATGAAACAGGAAGCATCACCTACCCTTTAAGGAATATGTTTTCTTGATCAGCATCAACCGTCGAGTCGATATAGCCAAATCCGCCTGCCTGTCTGTCCGTATGATCAAACAGATCTCAGAGATGGTAAGAGATAGAGGTTTGGCATATGTGGGACATAAACCTCTAATACTTGCCGGCAGATCAAGTTTGTTTTAAAAATTTTCCCACGACCGCTCATATCTTTACCTTCTTGTCATATATAGCAACTAGCACTACATATGGACTCATTGGTAAGGATTGGCAGCAAAATACATCCGCAGGTACAGAGTTTTTTATTGTCGGGCTCTGCCGAGTTTCTTACTTGTTTATTATTCAGCGCATGTTCCAAGCATTTGATTTTAAGTTCCGGATATCATAGCTAAATACCAAAGATTCTACACATTAGCGGTATGTACTCCACATACGTAGTGGACGGATATACATGCATTAATTGTTGATTTGACTGCAGGTTATCCTGACCATATAGGGTAACAGCAACGAACAAATATGAAAACATTTGTGTGATTGTGTAATAACATGAAAAACTATATTTAAATTTCCCACTAAACTTTAGCAAACTATACTTTTAGGGGCAATAATGTTAAGTCAATCGATTTTCTGTCAACACACTTAAAACGAATACTAGATTTTCGAGGTGTGCTCACATATCCGCGAATAACTTCGCCATTAGGTAACCAAATTCATCGGGAGAACCAATGTTCAACGCAGAATTAACTGGGCTTTTATAATAAATCTTAAGGAAAAATCGCATAGAATAATATAGTGAAACCAGTGGTGGTCAAAGTACAAATTTCGAAAAAAAATTTTGAAAATACCAGATCTGTAACCCGCATTTCTCAGCCATCGCGCTAAATCACTATAACCTATGAATATAATATATTAGACAGTAGCGGATCCAGAGGGGGGGCTATAGGGGCTGAAGCCCCCCCCTCAGAGCCCAAATGTCTTAATTCACCCAATATATGCAAAAAGCAAAATAGTTCTATTCATCAAGAATTTTAGAAAAAGATGCTAATATGTATTTAGATTGTTTCAGAAATGCATCAGCTGTGAAAAGTATCTCCAAACGAAGAACGTTGGGTTGAAATATTACGACCGATCGATGAAAATCCGGTGGAATATTTGAATTAATTTTGATTAACCGCTATTCTTTACTTGACAACAGTTTGAGCAAAGATTCATTTTAATCGATTCTTTGCATGTTTTAACTGCCGTCAATACTGCAATTCTGACACTCAGTAGGACTCTTTAGACTCCACAACTTCAGATATCATCATCCGGTGCTCACGTCGCCGATGTGATTGAATTGTTACTTGAACCAAGAAAAATTAATCATCTTTGAAGAAAAAAATCAGGTAAATTGCAGATGAAATGTCACTTGAGATGGAAATTCCCCATTTTTATGGTCGTCAAAAAACGCAACAAACCGAGGATATCACGCTTTTTAAAACCCCTCTTGTTAAATATTTATATGCAAAACACTATACTAAGAATATCGAAACGAACGTTCGGAACAACAATTTCATCGAAAAACCGCGAATTATAAAGAATAATTAACAACAGTCGATGCGGTCATCCATGGGTTGCTTTTTAATGAAGTTTTTCAACAGCTTTTGGCAGCTTTTGTACTAAAAAAATATGTGAATTCTTTTCATCAAATGTCAAAAAAATATGAAAAAATTACAACTAAACCACAAAAGCTTAAATGCAATATCATTTTCAAATTCATAAAGCTAACCAAATTAATGTGCAAATATGGTCTAAGTGACGTGTACGACGTTTTTTATTTAAAATTATGATAATGCAAAGTTTTTCAATGTTTATTGTATGAGCAGTTTGTGGATACTCAGTTATAAATTCTTTCTCACGAGCGATTTAAAAAAAAATTGCCTGCGGCGCTTTTTCTTTTTCTAATTTCACCTCCAAACTAGGGATTAAAACCAAAACGAATTTCGGTTTCGCTTAAGGCGAAAACCTTTTTATACTCTGTACCAAAGGTACACAGAGTAATTAAGTTTGTATGTTACATGATGTATGACCCTATAAAGTTTATATATTCTTGATCAGCTTCAACAGCCGAGTCGATTAATATACAAATCAAATACGAATACGATAAAAATTAGCATTATGTATCGATTTTCCGAAGAAATAATAGAGACCGGATGAGCGGTTTTCAACTGATGAGCAAAATAGACCAGAAAACCAGTGAAAATGTTACAGTCTTTGTTTACGGAAACCGCTTGTGAAATCTGGACTTGAAGAATTGTTTGAAACATTGCTCTTTTTTTAAGTCGTAATGTAGCAATTCGCCTTCTCATTTCGACAGAGCCTTTCAATGTTTTGTGTCTGGGAGTAAGTATGTGAAATTAAATCTCAACTTTTGTTAATTCTTGTTGATTTTTTTTCTCAGTCTGCTCCAGCATTTTAAAATTGTTTGAAAACTATGCAGGAAATTAGGGGTTACATTCAATATTTCGGTTGTAATTATGAAATAAATTGAAATCAAAAAAGTTATCAAAGTCACTTAGACCACATACAGCAATTTGTATTTTGCTACTGGTCTGCTTTATGAACCTGGAAATGATAATGCAGTTGAACTCTAGAGGTAAGCCAAAAATTGTTTAAAAAAAATGACGAAAAAATTTTAAAAACAGGTTCTTTGTAGCATATCGACTTTTTATATCAGATTATCCGGTGACGCACTATGATGTTCACCGCACAAAATCTTTTTATATTATATCCTAGGACAAAGATCTACCTATTCTAAAAAGCACAATAAGATCCGAACAATCTTGAGTGATCTTCAGTGCCGTTAGCCCCCCCCTTAGCCAATTCCTAGATCCGCCACTGAATCACTTCTCCCTTTTTTTTTTTTCCCTTCCCTACCACCACAAAAACCCCCTCCTCCTTCCTCTTCCCCCTCTCTCCCTTCCTTTTCTTTTTTTTTTCTTTTACTTTTTTCATTCCCTTACTTAAAATAAAAAAGAAAATAACCCAATTTTATACACTTAAATACTCTCAACGGTTACACTTGATAAACTTCGCAAATCAGCTTTAAAACATGACATATTACCCATGACCGTGTTTGAGAGCGATAATATTGAGAACAAACCAGTTTTTCTCACTAAAATTCATTTTTCGAACGAACATTTGTATGGCAGCTACAAGAAGTATTCATCCGATCCGGTCGGTTCCGACATATTAGCAGCGTGCAGTAAAAAGAAGACTCTGTGCAAAGTTTCAGCTTGATAACTCCAAAACTAAGGGACTAGTTCGCGTAGAAACAGACAGACGTACAGACGGACGGACAAAGCTTAAGCAACTCAGCTCGTCATGCTGATCAAGAGTATATATACTTTATGTGGTCGGAGATGATTCCTTCTATGCGTTGCAAACTTCTGGGCAAAGTTATAATACACTTTTCAAGTGTATAAAAGGGAAACTTAAATGGGGAATTTTTGTCAAGGAAGCCAAGTCTTAGGAAAATAAAATCCGGATATCAAAAACTGGGAGCTCCAGAACTAGAAAGACGAAATTTAGGAAAAGAAACAAGGGGTGATTTTTTATTAAATGTCTGTTATATTGACTTGATATTTAGATATATTTTTTATATTTTTGAAGACAGCTTACACCTTAAATACACCAGATCTGAATACATTTGGAGAATGAAATTTACAGTTGAT
Organism: Lordiphosa stackelbergi; assembly: GCA_018904235.1. NCBI lineage: Eukaryota > Metazoa > Arthropoda > Insecta > Diptera > Drosophilidae > Lordiphosa > Lordiphosa stackelbergi. The sequence goes on along the minus strand of JAEIFU010001450.1, from coordinate 33,193 downwards.
AGAATTAACAAATTGTTTTGTTTGAGAATTTATATTCTGGTAATATTCTTAGTTATATTTTTTTTTATTTCCAATTATTCTTTGTTTTGTTGTTGTTGGTTTGTTAGTTATTTGCTCGTTCTTATAATTATTTTGGAAAATTAATTCGGAATTCGCTTGATGTATTATTTTTTTTTGGCTTTCAATTTATTGACTTGAATCAGCTTTGACCTCTGATAGCTTTTTCTTAAGTTTAATTTTTTCGTCTTCATACAATTTTTGTTTATTTTTAAGGCTTTTGATTTGATTCTCTGACTCAGCTTGGACCTCTGATAGGAGCCTCTCAATTTCAGTGTTGTTGGATTTTATCTTATCGTTTGTAATATTAATATAAAGCATTTCAAATGTATGATTCGAATTTAAAATAGCGATTTCTAAATTACGTGTCGACTCCAAATAATCTAAGTGTAATTTATTTTGGATAGACTTATGATTCTCCATTTTTTCGTGTAATGGATTTAAGTTGGCGTAATAGTCCGATTTAAGATTTGAGAGCTAGCAACACGCAAATGAAATTAATTATTATCACATTTCACTTAATATATGCATGTGACTTACTTCATATTGTAATTCTTCAATTGTAAAGAGGACTTCCTTTGGGTGTTGTCGATTGCCACACACAGAAAAACGACTCCCACCACTACCACCACTCCCACTACACCAAGAATATAAGCTTTCATATTGGTAAATTTTACTTCTAGATGGGTCCGCCAATGAAACCAAACTAAATGAAACCTAAAAAACATTCACCCATATAGCTGATCGTCGAGGTTTAGCTGCTGATAAGAAGAAGCCACGACATCAGTTTACTGGAATGCCAAATTTCGATGTGTCATGGGTAAAAGTTTGACTTTGAGAAAACCGTGTGATTTTTTGGAAATATAATTTATAATCACATCCGCCTGTGGCTTTGATTACACAGTTCTACAAATTGAGACATTTTGTGAGTATCCAGAGAATCTTTAACTAATTCCTGTGAGCCTACTCATGTTGATTACGAGTTGGTATGTCAAAGCCATATCTTAGCTTCCGTTTCCAAGATATGCGTAAAAAAGTAAATTTCCGAATTCTTGCCGTTCTAGAAATTTTGTAGGCCACACTAAGCATTAATTGCTGATTTTATGAAGCTTCTAGGATGGTACAAATATCAATGCAACTGAGAAAAATCAAACACGCTATATAAGTATTGCCAATGGAGTCGAAATTGGGCTTCAAAGTAAAATTTTACTTGATTTATAGCAATTTTGTCAAACTAAACCGTTTGCTACAATCCATTCTGTTTGTCGGACATTTAATGGCGCCATGTCATCGTATTGTTAAACATATTCAGAAATTATAGAAATTTTGTGGCATTTTGGTCAGGACCGCAGGCAAAGTTACAGCCTGTTATATGCGAAAATCAAGATAAAAATTTATGAGAGGCAAACTTGATTCCCACCGCTAAAAATTATAGGAATTTTAAAAAAGGCAACTTTATATAGCATTAGCTTAACAAAATATTTATTGAAATGTTAAATAACAACATTCACATACCAACTCGTAATCAGCATGAGTAGGCCCATAGGAATTAGTTAAAAATGCTCGGGATACTTTTCGCAGTAGAACAGTGTTATCGCTATATTTGCACATACTTATAAAAATGAATGTTTGCATGTATCAGGGTTGTGGCCATAAGCATCAAAGACATTGAAATTGACTTGTAAATTTGCAATAAAGTCCGATATTTACCCCATTTCCAATTACTTATCAATCTCCCCACCCAAATTCAGCACTTTTCCCAGAACATAGAAAAACATTTAAGTGTTTGATAAAGTTATTGATTCTAATTTACAGTTTTTGAATACTTCGGCCGAATTAGCATATGAACCGATTTTAAATTTGTATCACCCATTCAGAATATGCCGTCACGGCCATCACCTTCACCTTTGCGGGTAATACTTTCCATTGGGGTTGCTGAAAGAATAAATAATAAAATAAATGCTAAACATTTTCCAAGTATTTTGTTACTTACACTCTCGACCTTAAAGAAAATGATTTTCCTTTAAATGCAGTTTGACAATGAACCACAATCCTTACCAATGTACAACAAAACATGGTCCAATAACTATAACAGTCAATAACCAAATACAGTCAAAAATAGTTTTCTAATCTTTCAAAAGTCTTAGTCAGAAATTTGTTGAAAACTAGCTATTTCACGATTGAGCTTATGCAAACAAACACAAAAAGTGTCTTTCTGCTAGTACTTAAATTTCAATCGAATTAATCTTTAGTCTTTATGACGACCTTCGCTCGTACCGGGCGTCCCATGACACTCACTCTTTCTTTCTTTTCAAATTGTGGGGGCGGAAGATCTTGCTTGCACTCTTAGCATTTCTCAGATCTCTTCGTTCATGCATTCAGACAGACGGACATAACTATTGTTCCCGAAAATAACTCAAATCTAATAACCTACACTACAAAAAATAAGTTGTAGGTGACGTTAACTCACGAGGTTTTGATGTGAAATATGATGCTAAATTTAAGGGCTTTATTTTAGAAGCACAAGCTCTCTCTCTATATAATATATAAATCAGCAATGACAATCTTTCAAAATAAGAAAATAGTGAGTGGAAATTCCAATAACAAGATCACTGGCTGATGTGTTCTTCCTTCTTTTCTGTAATTCTGTAAAGTCACTGTTTACACACGGTTTAGTCACTGTCAAATCACTGTTTAGTCAGTCAAGTCACTGCTTAGTCACCGTTTAGTCACTCTCAAGTCATTGTCAAGTCACTGTTAAGTTACTGTCAAGTCACTGTCAAGACACTATATAGCCACATTCAATTCACTGTCCAGTCACTTTTTAGTCACTGTCAAGTCACTGTTGAGTCACTTTAAAGTCACTGCTTAGTCACTGTTTTGTCAATGTCAAGTTACTGTTAAGTCACTGTCAAGACATTGTTTAGTCACTTTCAAGTCACTGTCAAGACACTGTTTAGTCACTGTCAAGTCACTCTTCTGTCACGGTCTAGCCACTGTCAAGTGACTGTTAAGTAACCCCCACATTCCGCCCACTTTTCAGCACTTTCTCTCCACTTTCTTACCACTTCCCACCACTTTCCCACTCGTTCCATTCGCTTTTCACCATTTTCTCTCCTCTTTCCACCCTCTTTCACCCCTCTCCACATGGGACAATCCGCTGAAACAACAACACAAAATATGCATGACGTCAGCGCAGCGTCACGTGACGCTGAAATCCATTTTTACTCATACTAAAATTTTCCGTACCGAAAAAAAATCTATTACTTTGGCAAATTGCAAAAGGCTGCTACAACATCACCAAAATTAAAGTTGTCTGCAATGCATGACATGCTTGCTATTTTCTTTGGTACACTTTTTCACATACAACAACAATAACACAGTGTTACAAAAAAAAAAATCTGCAGATACTTTTCACGAGACCCAGCACAAATTGTTGGGCCAGTCGAGTATAGCATTTCCTCATAGTTGGTTTTTTTCTAACACCCCCAAAATCTGAAGTTGTGGCCCAAAAACCGCTTTTTGCTATTTTACCTCAAATCAATAGATATAACTCGCGAATGAACCGTCCGATTGTTCATAACTTTATCAATTCCGATAGCGACGAGAGGAATCTAAAACTATTAACTACTATTAACTAACTATTATATTTAGCTATTATTATTTGTTAATGAACTGAAATTCGCTTATAAAAAGGGAGCAGCGCTCAGCAAGAACTGTGCAAAGGCAGGCACGGTTAAGGCTTTTGAGAAGTTGATTGCTCTCATGGCGCAAGCCTTGGCCATTGGCGTGAATAGCGAAACGTGTCCCGGCCCTGCGAGCCAGTCGTGGTCAAATGCAGAGAATTTAGCTGTGGGTTTTATATGAAAATAAAACCGCTTAATATCTAAGAAATGACTTTTCAAGCCCACAAATAAGGCCCAATGATAACTGCATAACCATGTTCGTAATAATACAGAACCGCGATATAATAACATGGATGAGCAATGATGAAGAATATAAAAACCACTATAGTAGGATGGACGGACCATTAAATACCAAACAAGAACCAAAGAGGACCACGCCAAGTTAAAACGAGAAGAAAGAGACATCATCTTGCTCCAAAGCAGTAATGCATAGCCCACTTGGGCATCGACCCGTTATTCTGTCTAAAAACAATGCGCAATAAAATACTCAGTGGACTCAGCGCATTATAAATTGCCTCCTTTTGAGGCGAGGACCTACACAAGCTGACATCGCAACAAGTGTAATTAGCTCGCTTTGAAGAGAGTTAAAACAACTGAGTCCAAGCGTGCCGACGTCGGCCCGCATAAGCAGACAGCGCATTATGCGCAAAGTGGGCGATTTTGACCCGCTCATAAGGGTGGTTTTTGCTGTTTGTACAAAATAGCTTATTTTGGCTCAATAGGTAACATTACTGGAGAGCGTTAATTTCGGCCCAGAAATCGTGAAACATGAAATTTTATATATATTTGAATTTTAAGTATTTTAAAAGATTATTTGAATCTGGCGCCAATCAAAACTGAGTTTACTTTTAGGGGCAATTATGTTAAAGCAAACATAAATATGTTGACATACTAAAAATAAATACTAGATTGTCGATGTGTACTCAGAAAAACGCGCATAACTTCGACAAACGGTATCCAAATTCATTGGGACAACAACCGTTCGACCGAGAATTAAATGGGTTTTTAAAATAAAATTTAAGAACAAATTGCATAGAGTAAAATAGTTAAACCAGTGATGGCCAAAGTACAAATTTTTCAAAAAAAGTTGAAAATGCCAGATCTGAAAGCCGCATTTCTCAGCCATCGCATTAAATTAGTCAAACCATTGATTTAATAGTTTTAGATTTCTCTCGTCGCTATCGGAATTGATAAAGTTATGAACAATCGGACGGTTCATTCGCGAGTTATATCTATTGATTTGAAGTAAAATAGCAAAAAACGGTTTTTGGGCCTTAACTTCAGATTTTAAGGGTGTTATCAAAAAACCAAGTATGAGGAAATGCTATACTCTACCTGTTCTACAGCGTGTGCTGCTAGGTCATAAAACTGTGTAGTTTAGGCAATTTTTGACAATTTATTTGAAAATTATTGATTTGGATATTTAGAATATAAAAAATGTTGATGGGTTTGATTTAGTTATAGATTCTAATTGTCAGTTTGTGAAGATGTCGGACGTATAAGCATTTGCACCGACTTAAAACTTTTTAGGCCAAACCAGAAAGCGCCTGCTTCCATTTCACACCCGTGCTCGCAATACATTCCATTGGGGTTACTGAAAGTAAATTTTTTAAAATCAATGCCAAAAATTTATCAATTACTTTGTTACTTACACATAGCCACAACCACAATACCACCAGCCACCATAATGATAGTGTGCGCAGCTCGAATAGAAATTGTCATTATCACGATCATATGTTGAGAACTTGCAACCATTATTAAATGAAATGGTTTGAAATTTCGGTCCAGTACATTCCGCCACCGAGAGAATAAAATCTTCCTCCTTGCTGCCTACCTTAAAGTTCTGACAGCGTTCAAACTTAGTTATTCCATTGGAATATTCAACATGTGCGTAGAACTCATGTGGTTCGTAGTTGGTTAACAAATGAATTTTCTGCAACCCTAAGAAGAACTCCCCGTCCAAGCTTCCAAATCCCACACTATAGTTGTTCCAATCTTGGAAGAAGTCCACACTACCGTTAAATCTCTTTTGAATCACAGTCCAACCTGGACCTGCTATATGACTTTCACATCGTACTGAGAAGGGACTGACCTCAGGTAGTTGAATATTATGAATACCTGATGGATTTTCAATTCGATTGCAACTGGATGAGTTCACTTTTTCAATTAAACCTGTGCGATTCAGTAGGTTTGCATGAAGCTTAATTACTTCGTCTTCCAACAGATTATTGGTATTATTTAGGCTTTTGATTTGTTCCATCCAATTAGCTTGGACCTCTGATAGCTTTTTCTCCAATTTAGTATTTTCGGCTACTAACAATTTTCTGGTATTTTCACTTTCATTTTTTTCTGTTTTATGCTGCAAATATAATTGAGCAATTTTCTCTTTATGTTCCGCTTCTCTAACCCTGCTAATTAACTGAACGAGTAATTCATTTCTAAATGACAATTGTCCGCCTTTCTCGGACTTCAAATTAGACTCCATTTCTTTTTGTAATTGATTTATGGCAGCGCTGATGCCGTCCAAGTCCGATGGAGGATGGGAGAGCTAACAACACACAAATTAAAATTGTAATATTTCTTATTATCATATTTCACTGTAGTAACATTAGCAAATGACTTACATCATTTTGTGATCCAGCAGAAGAGGACTCCGCCTGGATGCTGTGGATCAGCATGAAAAGTCCATAGACTAGAGCTATTCCAAAAAGATTAGCTTTCATTTTGGTAAATTTGACTTCTAGATGGGTCCGCCAATGAAACCAAACTAAATGAAACCTAAAAACATTCACCCTTATAAGTTATAGCTGAACGTCGTGGCTTGGCTGCTGATAAGAAGTAGCCACGTCAGCAGTTTATTAGAATGCCAAACTTCGATGTGTCATGGGTAAAAAATTGATTTTAAAATAATCAGTATTTGGGAATATTTTTTAAAACCGCATCTGGCTGTGCCTTAGTTTATCCGTACATTTGTAATGGTGGATGTATTTTCAGATTTGCCTTTCCAAACCAATAAAAAAAAAAATTATAATAAAATAATTTATAGTAATAATTCAAAATAAAAACGAGGGAAAAGCTAACTTCGTCTGTACCGAAGTTTTGATACACTTGAAATAGCTTGTCTCAACGGTTAGCGACTTCGACCAAACTTCGCGAAAAAACATTACATATTACCATGACCGTGTTTGAGAGCAGTTATATTGAGAGCAAAACAGTTTTCTCACTAAAATCCATTTTCCGACCGAACATTTGTATGGACAAAAAAGACCGGTCGGTTCCGACATATTAGCAGCGTGAGTAAAAAGGACTCTGTGCAAATTCATAGAAAAACTGAGGGACTAGTTCGCGTGAAACAGACAGCGGACAGACGGACGGAGGAAAAGCTTAACGATCAGCCGTCTGCGATCAAGAAATATATACTTTATGTGGTCGGAGATGATTCCCTCCATCGTTGCACACTTCTGGGCAAAATTAATACACTTTCTCAAGGTTAACAATCAAATGTGTGCGACCCCAAAAAAACCCTCCTATAATTAAACAAATTAATAACGCTGTAAAGTTTATTGGGGAAAAACGGTAAACGGTGACATAAGTGCATATTTTAGGTTTTTTTGTTAAATGTTAAATGTTAAATTGGCTATACAGCTCCTCCAACGGGGCCAAGCCAAGCTTCTCACAATCTCTTGGTGTGTGTGCCTTAAATTTTTCGCACAAGAGAAAGCGACCTACAGTTTAACGCCGAATCCGAACGGCAAAGTTTAAGAATTTGCTTTTTCATGGCTAGATTACTTCACAGCTGGCGCCAATAGCTGGTGAAGGTGACCGTATGTGTAAAAGCTATTTTTCTAAAGAAAGAAAAAAAGTTTTATTATTAGATGTTCAGAGGCGGGATCGAACCCACGACCTCCCGCCCAACAGTCCAGCACTCTAACCGCTGGGCCATAGACGGCTTTTTTATTTCTTAAAATTTTCATTTTTCTGACCGAGCGGATGGCGCTTTCAGCTTCGTCTGGCTTCTCGTTTTTTCGGAGGTCTCTTAGAACTTCTGCGTAGCTCTTGCCTTCTGCTGGCTTAACTGACAACGCGTCTGGGCGGCTTCGTGTCCCTGATCTAGCGGGTTTCTTTGTACCCATCTCGGCTTCTTGTTTCCTCTTGGTGCCGGTTTCAATCGCTTTTTCGCTTGAATGTTTTGATTGGCCTTTTTTGCGGGACACAGTCTGGAATCCATCATTAGGTTCCTCATTAGGTTGATGACTCATGCCCAGCTCTTGGCCGATGCTACGGCTGCTACTATGCCGGTCTCTTTCGATCAATTCAGCGATTTTATCGCAATTTTCGACGACAGGCCTTCCGGACCGTGGCGCATCTTCGATCACCTCCGCACCAGAACGAAAACGTTGAAACCATCGTTGTGCGGTGGAAATGGAAACTGTATCGGGTCCATAAACTGCACAAATTTTATTGGCAGCATGAGATGCATTTTTGCCTTTATCGTAGTAGTGCTGTAAAATATGCCGTATTTTCTCTTTATTTTGCTCTATGTTTGCGACACTATAACTCACGAACGACTAAAAACAAACAACAATAAATCAAACACGTGTTAGCGCGAGCTTTCCAAAAAGCACTAGCGTGAACCGATGCGACGAATACAACCAGAACTACGCGCTTGCAAAGACAAGCTTGCGGAACTACCGCAACCTTAACCACAACCTTATAAAATTTTTATTAATTAAAAATCTAATTTAATTAACATAATACAATTTACCTTCAGTGCTTCTAAGAGTATTCTACACATTTTAACACATTCAAATTGGCTCTTTATAAAAATAGTTTACCTCTGAGTGCATGTGTTATATTCCGAAGTTTAGAAAAAAAGCATACTTCTTGGCTGACTGTATAATACAATATGGTTGATTTCAAACGGGAATATTATTTAAAGGGGGTAGTTGGGTAGTTGTGAATATGCCCCTAAAAGGATTTTTAGAAATTCGAAATACTTTAGAAGATACAGCCTTTTTTGTGAAGCAAGGTCTTCGTCAAAATGAGCTATTTTTTTTTGCCTCATTTTCGAACGAAGCGGCATAAAGTAACCACCGAATTCCGTTGAATTCTTTGGTCACTTTCGCCCAAACACATCAACTCAGGCGCACGCACCATCGAAGTGGCCAATTTCATTGCAACGTGCCTCTTCAACGACGGTTTTATACCCATACTTAAAATTATGGGTTTGATTGGTATTGCGATTGGCAAAAACGCATACGAATACGCACTATCTCGCAATGAAGACAGATTGAACCGATCAGAGACTTGAGCTGCGGCATCATCAAAAGCTGGCAGAACGGCTCGCAGAGCAGAGAGGGCAGCAGAAAGCAGTTTCTACGAAAAAGAGGAAGGTGGCCTGGAGCTGGCATCGCCGACTAATATTTGTAAGTAAAAAATATCTGAAATATTTAGATTTTCTTTCAAAGGCCCTTTTTTGACTACCTGGCCAGTTTTCTTCACATCTACTGAACCAATTTTGATGAAATAAAGCTTTAATGACGCAGAATTACCTCCTTTTGTTAATTGCGTACTTTAATTTGTCACTTTTTATACCCTGTACCCATTAAAAATGGGTAAAAGGGGATCATGAAGTTGTGCAAATGTATGTAACAGGGAGAAGGAAACATCTCCGACCCTATAAAGTATATATATTCTTGATCAGCATCAATAGCCGAGTCGATTTAGCCATGTCCGTCTGTCCGTCCATCCGTCCGTCCGTCTGTCCGTCTGTCTGTATGAACGCGTCGATCTCAGAGATGGTAAGAGATAGAGGTTTGACATGTATGGGACAAATGCTACTTTTATCTGTACGCAGATCAAGTTTGTTTCAAATTTTGGCCACGCCCCCTTCCGCCCCCGCAATTTGGAAAAAACGTTATATCTCCCACAGTTTTGAAGATAGACGATTCGTACTTTCTAGAGATAGTTAGTAATTAGCAAAATAAATCGATTTGCCGAAGAAATGACAAAAATCGGATGAACGGTTCAGAAGTTATGACCAAAAAATCGAACCAAGCCCCCCCGCCACCACCCCACCCACCCTAATAAAAATGTTGCATACTTTTCGGATGGTCACCCTAAGGAACGCAGGAGCACTATTAAACATGTTTTTTCATGACTAACGGGTTTATCGAAGTCGGTTAGAGCCGACTTTAACTTACGCTCTCGTTGTCAATTGTACAGGGTATATTGAAGTCGGGCTACTCGACTGCAACGGTCTTACTTGTTTTTGTTTTTTTTTTGCCAAAAAATAACTTTGATAACAGCAGAACTGCTTTTCTTGAACAACAAAATTTTTGGGTTTTTTGAAACCCTCGTATTTTGACCTATGAGTTAAGTTTTCTCCGGTTCTACCGGACCGATTTTGATAAAACAAAGTGAATTCGACGGAGAATTGTCAGCTCTTTAAAACTGCATTTAAACATTTTCTGCAAAACTGCATTTTTTTCCAAAAACATTTCTTCAAACTTTAAACGCGTTTATCTCGAAACCACATTTTTCGAACTGGCGGCCATGATATCTCCAGTTCAACTGAACCGATTTTCATGAAACAAAGTGGAATCGACGCAGAATTGTCACCATTCTCGGGTGAACCTCGACCATAATTTTTACTTTTTTTTTTACACTAAACTACAAAAAAAAGCCCGAAATTGAAATTTTTTTTTTGATGGCCGCCAAAATGGCTGTCAAAAAAAAAATCACAAAATTAAGTTTGAGGTTCACCCGAGAATTACATCTATACTGATTATAACCCCGTTTTTTTTCATTTCAGACGCTCCGGAGACCCGGACACCTTTTTTTTTCACCACCAACTTTGAAGTTTTGAACAGCCCTTGTATCGAGGCAAAAAAATTTTTTTATTTACTTTGAACCTTTTGTAATACAATAAATAAAAAAAGTTTTCAATTATTCTTTGCGTTTTCAAATAAGAATTTTTTTAAAAAGGGTCCAAAAAACGGATTTTGAATGAGAAGACCCCCTTAAATGTCATATTATAAAAATCTAAAGCAAAACCGCATACCTACAGCTATAGTACATTATTCAAAGAAAATAATAAGCAATATTGCAAGCTAATTAAGAGGGGTACTTCTGGGTACTCTAAACACAAAGTTGCCAAATGTGAAGAAAATCCACACAATTTTAGATTTTTTCCATTTTTTATGTAAACGCTTTTGAATGGAAACTTCTTGATAATTTCTTACGGCAATCTAGTGCGAAGTCGAAAGTAACTGTAACTGACTATGTATAATTATTTTTTTTTTGCACAGATTTTAAGAAAAACCAGCTTTGAACGGCTGCAACTCAAAAACTATTTTGTAAAAAGGTTCAAAATTTTGCCATAAAATAGCTATTTGTATTCAAAATCATTGCGTACCTTTGTTTTATCCATTTTCCCAAACTAAAAATTGGGGCTTTTGGCCAGAATTTCGGGCTGCTGGCCCAGGTTAGGCCATGGCTTTCACGCCGCGACAGCAAAGGTTGGAGTTGCGATTGGAGGCTCCAAATCTTTACAAAAATTTTGTTCGGATGAAAGCAGCAGACTTTAAACAGTTGGTAATATATTAAATGTCGAGCCAAATTCGGTTCTTTGAGTCCGAATCGTAACGACTTTTGGGTTCCATTCCTCATGATAAGCGACTTTATCCCAGTCCAGCAATACGGCGCATAAACATGGACATTAACGCGTAAAACAAGAATTCAAGAAAAGCGAGACCAAAAAATTTGAGTGTATTGGTGGGCTAAACCAGCTCTGATACCGCTGAACATCGACTGAAAAGTTGTGTCTTGTTGGTACAATGATTCAGCGTAAGGACACCATTGTGCGAAATGCAATCTCGGCAACATGTCGATTAATGGTCCCACTGCGCTTTTTGGCAAGTGGAGATAGCTATCGGTCATTGCAGTAGGTTTTTCAAATTCCACACAATACCATTAATGAAAAAAAATCGCAGAATCCAAACAGATAAAATTTTGTTGGTAAATTCAACCAATTCTGTGGTTAAAATGCTCCAACCTATAGTCGTGGGTTAAATTAACCATGAGATACAGTAAAAGTGACATAACACATAACGTAATGATTACGGTAGCACAGTAAGTTTCAACCAGACATCACTGAACGCGTTTTCCGCTAAGCAGTCTATTTATTAACTTTATATCTTTTGCCTTCAAATTGCAGATTTTTGTGTTGAACCATGGTTAGTTTAGCGAAGATGGAAATAAATCGCAGAATCCTCTTGGTTTACTTGCAACGAAGTCAGTGTACTCCTTATCCCAGTCGTCCTCTATGGCTCTGTAGATTTAACAGATTGCATCCTTTGGACTTTTCGTCTCTTAGAACATTTTGTGGTATATTCATATGTCCTGGTACTCGACTGCAGCGAGCTTTGTGTGATTGTTTGTCTTTTCAATAATAATGATTTGAGCCATGTAGTTGTTATGCTGCATCTTGCCAAGAAATTGCACACTGTTTCGGCTATCAGTATGATGGGAAGTTGTAACCGAAAGTACAGACCATATCAGCTGCAATTTATATTTTTTTCTTATTTATGTTTATATAGAAAAAATAGTTAATACCATATAATTAAAAATTTTTTAATTACGAACTTATTTAATTTCGTGGTATTTTGATTTATTTGAATTTTCCTTGCAGCTACAGCTTTAATTTTGGTATTGCGGAAGCCAAAAAAATTTTTTTTTTAAAATATTTGCCGTGTTTGCTTTTACAATTTGCTTGCAAGAGCAAACTCGCAAACCCGCAAACAAAATTTGCCGAGGGTGTTCCCACGTGTTCCCATTAGGGCACAAACATAGGCAAAGCCTACTTGGTAAATATTTGTGAGCAAACTATTTGGTGTTCCCACTACGGGCAAACAAAATGGGCAAATATTTTAAAATATTTGCGCAAACTATTTGCCTGTGGGATCGTACCTTTACACTCTCGACTCCCAATAAACTCTTCTAACTCTTATTCTCAACACTTTAAACCTGCTTACAAGCAGAGATTAAAACCGTAACCGAAACCGTAACCCGTAACCGCTAAAAACACTTTAAAATTTGAAACCGAAACCTTTATTTACAAAACCGGTTATCAGTACCGTAACCGAAACAAATATATGGGTTAATTTCGGTTTTTCCTCTACTAGTACAATGAACATTTTACATACATATGAGTTTATTCACTAAAGTTGGCTGCTTATTTATTTTGCGCCGTACTGTTGCTAATGGGCTGGCATAACTAGGAAGTGCCTGGAAAGTATCTTATATACATTGGTGCTAAACAGTTATATTGCATAGAAGCTAGGTACTCAGACGCTGGAAACTTTGTCGGAACGGAAATTTTTTGATAATTTCCAAAGCCGCTCCGACAATTTAGTGCAACAACTTTCGGATGCATTTTGTGTGGGGCTGGAGGTATTTATAAGCAGTGTTCTTTATTTTGGACTGTGGGAACTTAACTTGACCACTGAAACATACTGCTATAACGACAACCCAAAACGCATCGGAAGATTAGAATTAGCACATTAAACTAGAGGTTTTATTCCTAGCCACAGCCAGCTCCTTGGACCGGAGGCGGAAATGTTTGTGAAATAAAATGTTTTTGTGTAAAGAAAGTGTGTTGCTGATTTTTATACTCTGTACCAAAGGTACACAGGGTATATTAAGTTTGTGCAAAAGTATGTAACAGGGAGAAGGAATCATTTCCGACCATATAAAGTATATATATTCTTGATCAGCATCAACAGCCGAGTCGATATAGCCATGTCCGTCTGTCCGTCTGTCTGTCCGTCTCGTCTGTCCGTCCGTCTCCGTCCGTCCGTCCGTATGAACAAACAGATCTTAGAGATGGTAAGAGATAGAGGTTTGACATGTATGGGACAAATGCTTCTTTTATCTTGCAGGCAGATCAAGTTTATTTTCAAATTTTGCCACGCCCCCTCCCGCCCCCAAATTTTGGAAAAAACGTCATATCTTCCACAGTTTAGTAGATAGATGGTTTGTACCTTCTAAAGATAGTTCGTAATTATATATCGATTTTCCGAAAAAATGATGAAGATCGGACGAGCGGTTCTCAAGTTATAAGCAAAAAAGTAAACAACCCAAAAAGTTGCTACTTTGGATGGTCACACCAAAACGCTCAAAAAAAAAAACAGTCACGCCTAAAATTTAGAATTCGCCTAAAAGGGTCAAAGGCGACTCGCCTTATTTTTAAGAAAATGCTTTTTGAAAAATGAAAATTGTGTTCTAGATTTCAGGGCAATTTTCAAAAAACTTAGACAATTTTTGCTGTTAGGTCGACTTAAAATTCCAGGTTATGGCAGTTGGCTGAGGTGGAAGCAGTGAAGTAAAGACTTAAAAAAAGTTTTAGGGGGAGGTTGGTTAGGTAGAACCGCCACAACCAACCGTGTGTGTGTTGTGTTTTTAAATCACCCCGCCCCAAACCCTTCGGTTTTTTGGCTTTGTACCATTTTGCTCCCCCCCATCACCACACCACCACCTCCTCGCACCAACCCATTTTTTCTAAGCTATATATATAAAATTAATTTAGAAATAAGCGCTTAACATTTCAATTTAGGATTGACTGGACCTCTCTAAATATGAACGAACTCTTAGCCACTGATATACCTGGCAAAACGTAGCGACATAACCAAGTTAATAATGTACACGTTGGTCAAGTTGACGACATTCGCTTAGCAACGTGGAGGCCTGGAATCAAGTCCCAGTAGGGCAAACTTTTCTTTTATTTTTTGTTTTTTTTATTTTCGTTTTTTAATGTTTTTTTTTTAATTTTGTTTAGCAATACCTTGCGTTAAAATCGTACCTATAAATTTAGTGCCGCATTTGGAGCTTAAATACTCACATTTGCCACTCACTAAGAAGCAAAAGTCGTGGTCGAGTGGATAAGACATTAGAAAATGTCATGGACTGGGGATCTAATCCCCGTAGGAACATTCTTTTTCTCATTAAATGGTTCTTTTTTATGTTTTTTTTTTATTTGAGTGTTTTTTTTTATAAAATCAACTTGCTCAATACTACATCAGTGAAATATATCTACTATCTTCAGGCATTGCCAATGGACATTAGTGTGTTGTAAGCAAATACCTCACATAGACGGCTTCGTCAAACTACAAAAACAATGAGGAAGAAGCGTTCGTTTTTTTGTCTCCTCTCTTGTTCTTACTTCTCTCTTTTTTATAGTTTCTAAATTTTAAGGCGAATTTCTAGATTAATCGTTCTAAATTTTAGGGTGAATTTCTAAACCAATTTTTCCAAATTTAAGAAACCCGTTTTTCTTAAAAAAGGGCGTTTACTCATTTAAGGTCGCCCTATTTTAAGAAATCGTGCTATGCATTTGTTTTCTTAATTCAAGGGCAATTCTGCCCTAAATTTAAGAAAGATTTTAGGAAAATATCTAGAAAAATTATCCTAAATTTAAGAAAAATAAAATAAGTTTCTAAATTTAAGAAATTAATTTCAGAAAATCTTATTTCGGGTTATGCTTTCTAAATTTAAAAAATTATAAACAAGTAATTTTTCTACGATTAAGAAAAAAATTATTTTATGGCCGACTAGAAAAATATTTTTTTAAGTGCGGGGGCTACTGTTAAACATGGTTTTTCATGAGTAATAGAAGGGTAGAGGTGTTTAACTTACGCTTGTTTTTTACAAAGTAACATTAAATTTGTGTTTAATTTCAAGACGGGCGTTTTTCATTTCCCTATCACAAGTGCGAAGGCCATTGCCAGTTTTGGCTTATGCGTACACTCTGTCTAACTCTGTCTAATCTGTCTCACTTTGTCGTATTCGTGCTCATGGTGAAATTAAAAAGGTGAACCTAGATATACATATATTGGCCCTCAGTAGTGGCTGACGGCTTTCCCTTGTTAAGTGCACATGGTGCGTGCTTAGTTAAACGAAAAGGAACATGTTTGATTGTTAGAAAGATTACACACTCACTCGCACTTGCACACTCGAATAATGGACAACATTAATTGGATTGAATCACTGGGAAGTAAGCCCTAATTAAAGTTTGACGGAAATTTGCACGCCTCGCAGGACTCGCTTGGACAGTCAAACTCTAAATGCTCGTATGATATTAAGATGTAATTTTACAATAACGATTAAGATGTCATTTCTGAGAATAAATATTTTTTTTAATGAAGGCACATAGCGAAAAATTGTATATTCGTTGCCCAATGTATATGTATTTATCTAATTAGTTAAACTTAACTCGATACTTTTGCGAATGAAGAAGTTTTATATATTTTAGTTAAAACTTGTAATGTTCAACTTTAAAACAGGCGAAAATAATGGTGAAAATTCTGTATAAGAAATTTGAACTAAGTGCATTTACTGAATAAATGAGATTCCAAATGGGGCAAGATTTGTCAGAGTAATATTTTATACAAATAACCGTAACCGTAACCGAAACCTAAACCAGAATAAGGCTAATAACCGTAACCCTAACCGTAACCCATATCTCACAACCGTAATATAACCGTAACCGGGAAAAAGCGATCGGTCAAAACAGTAACCGTAACCCAAACCGTTATTCGCTTCGGTTTTAATCTCTGCTTACAAGCATTAAGTAGGTTAGTTGCTCCATCTGGATGCTCTCCTTAAACAGGTTTGGCCGCTTCTAAAAAATAAAATGATTACTTGTAAAAGAATGGCACATATGAAGGCTACATTTTACTACCACTTTCAAAAAAAAGGGCTTCGTGGTGTGTGCAGATTCATGCTTCTCATGGTGAGCAGCTCCTCTTCATTTGGATCTCTGCAACTATCGCAGTGTGATTAGCCTATAAAATTCATTACAAATCTGCTTGAATCCTTAATGAAAATGATTTTCCTTTAAGAAATGCAGTTGGACAATGAACCAGAATCCTTACCAGTGTACAACAAAACATGTTCCAATAACTATAACAGTCAATAACCAAATACTGTCAAAAGTCTAATCTTTCAAAAGTCTTAGTCAGAAATTTGTTGAAAATTAGCTATTTCAAACACAAAAAGTGTCTTTCTGCTAGTACTTAAATTTCAATCGAATTAATCTTTAGTCTTTATGACGACCTTCGCTCGTACCGGGCGTCCCTTGCTTGCACTCTTACCATTTCTCAGATCTCTTCGTTCATGCATTCAGACAGACGGACATAGCTATAGTCAGTGGCCTAGCGAGGGGGGGGGGCGGCAATTTCTGGTGGCGCCGAGTTTCAGGGGCTGCAAGTTTTTGGGGCGGCAAATTAATTACAAAATATATATTGATTATTCTCTTACATTAATACTTAGTGGTATTCCTGAAGGTTATTTAGAATCTGCTGTTATGTTGCAAAATTCTGCACTTCAAGATCTAGTAAAAAAAATAAATTTTTCTTGAGTGCATTTTTGAAAGCTTACGAGTCTGTTTAAAGGGATTAAAGATCAGTGGTCTACAATGGACGGAGTCAAAAATGCTACAGTTTTTAGACCTTGTGTTTGACTAAATCAAAAATGTTGGGGATTCCATATATTCCACTATTTCATCCTGCTTCTTCCTATCAAGCCTTTCCAATATATTGATTATGTTATCAAGGGCGTATACAGGGAGGGCGCCGCAGATTTGTAGTATGCTTTGAAAATATATTATGGAACAAAAGTTGTGTCAACTGAACAATAATTAAAAATTACCACATTTTCCATATTAAAAACCAAAAATTTCTACCTTTGAGCAAAATCAGAAAGTTGTTTTCAGATATACCTTTTAATCAATACATGAGTTATTTAATCCTTTGTTTCATGGAAAAAACACAAATTTATAGTGTCAATTATAAAAGAACAATAAACAAACACCGAATAATATTTTCACGTTAAATCGTCATAGTTCGTGGTCTATCGTTTTCGCGATATTTTCCGAATTTTTGGGGTTTACAATACCATAGTGGACTACTTTCGATTTCTAAGGTCATAATGGCGTACAATGAGCAGGACCATCTCATGTTCTCTTTCTAAACTTAAGCATTTTTGCCACTGAAATCGAACGGATTGACTTCCACAGTTTAGGTAATGTTATGTTTCCAAAAAACGTAGTCCAACTCGTCCAACAATATCAGCCACCAGTTAAAACCTCTGCAGGCAGACTACAATGAAAGCTAATTCGAAACGAATTTGATATCAAACCAGAAAACTATGTTCGACCTCGAAATAATTTTAGTTTTGGTCCATCCAAGTCAAAAAAAATTATCGCCTGCGGCGCATTATTCTTATATATCACACAGTTAAAGAATTTTTCCAAATAATAATTTACAATTTCTATGATAGCAACTTCAGCAAAATAATACCCCTCGAACAATTTAAATTTTTGTCATCCCCAATTAAAATCCTGCGTACGTCCCTTTATGTTACAGAGAAGTTTTTATACAAAGAATAAGAATAACTTAATTTTAGAAAGAAGTTTATAATGTAGAACGATTCAAGGGTAGGGTCGGCCGCCGCGGGGGCAAAAACCAAAGGGGGGGCGAGAGGGGATAGTCTACCCAAAATAAATCAAATCAAATAAAATAACATAAAAAAAATAAGTTGTAGGTGACGTTAACTCACAAATCTAATAGCCTACACTACAAAAAATAAGTTGTAGGTGACGTTAACTCACGAGGTTTTGATGTGAAATATGATGCTAAATTTTAAGTGCTTCATTTTAGAAGCACAAGCTCTCTCTATAATATATAAATCAGCAATGACAGTCTTTCAAAATAAGAAAACAGTGAGTGGAAATTCCAATAACAAGATCACTGGCTGATGTGTTCTTCCTTCTTTTCTGTAATTTTGTCAAGTCACTGTTTAGTCAGTCAAGTCACTGCTTAGTCACCGTTTAGTCACTCTCAAGTCATTGTCAAGTCACTGTTAAGTCACTGTTAAGTTACTGTCAAGTCACTGTCAAGACACTATATAGCCACATTCAATTCACTGTCCAGTCACTTTTTAGTTTTCCGTACCGAAATTAAAGATGTTTCACATAAAAAAATCTGTTACTTTGGCAAATTGCAAAAGGCTGCTACAACATCACCAAAATAAAAGGTGTCTGCAATGCATGACATGCTTGCTATTTTCTTTGGTACACTTTTTCACATACAACAACAATAACACAATGTTACAAAAAAAAAATCTGCAGATACTTTTCACGAGACCCAGCACAAATTGTTGGGCCAATCGAGTATAGCATTTCCTCTTAGTTGGTTTTTTTCTAACACCCCCAAAATCTGAAGTTGTGGCCCAAAAACCGCTTTTTGCTATTTTACCTCAAATCAATAGATATAACTCGCGAATGAACCGTCCGATTGTTCATAACTTTAACATAGCAAAACGTGTCCCGGCCCTGCGAGCCAGTCGTGGTCAAATGCAGAGAATTTAGCTGTGGGTTCTATATGAAAATAAAACCGCTTAATATCTAAGAAATGACTTTTCAAGCCCACAAATAAGGCCCAATGATAACTGCATAACCATGTTCGTAATAATACAGAACCGCGATATAATAACATGGATGAGCAATGATGAAGAATATAAAAACCACTATAGTAGGATGGACGGACCATTAAATACCAAACAAGAACCAAAGAGGACCACGCCAAGTTAAAATGAGAAGAAATAGACATCATCTTGCTCCAAAGCAGTAATGCATAGCCCACTTGGGCATCGACCCGTTATTCTGTCTAAAAATCAATGCGCAATAAAATACTCAGTGGACTCAGCGCATTATAAATTGCCTCCTTTTGTGGCGAGGACCTACACAAGCTGACATCGCAACAAGTGTAATTAGCTCGCTTTGAAGAGAGTTAAAACAACTGAGTCCAAGCGTGCCGACGTCGGCCCGCATAAGCAGACAGCGCATTATGCGCAAAGTGGGCGATTTTGACCCGCTCATAAGGGTGGTTTTTGCTGTTTGTACAAAATAGCTTATTTTGGCTCAATAGGTAACATTACTGGAGAGCGTTAATTTCGGCCCAGAAATCGTGAAACATGAAATTTTATGTAAATTTGAATTTTAAGTATTTTAAAAGATTATTTGAATCTGGCGTCAATCAAAACTGAGTTTACTTTTAGGGGCAATTATGTTAAAGCAAACATAAATATGTTGACATACTAAAAATAAATACTAGATTGTCGATGTGTACTCAGAAAAACGCGCATAACTTCGACAAACGGTATCCAAATTCATTGGGACAACAACCGTTCGACCGAGAATTAAATGGGTTTTTAAATTTAAGAACAAACTGCATAGAGTAAAATAGTTAAACCAGTGATGGCCAAAGTACAAATTTTTCAAAAAAAGTTGAAAATGCCAGATCTGAAAGCCGCATTTCTCAGCCATCGCATTAAATTAGTCAAACCATTGATTTAATAGTTTTAGATTTCTCTCGTCGCTATCGGAATTGATAAAGTTATGAACAATCGGACGGTTCATTCGCGAGTTATATCTATTGATTTGAGGTAAAATAGAAAAAAGCGGTTTTTGGGCCATAACTTAAGCTTTAGAGGGTGTTAGAAAAAAACCAAGTATGAGGAAATGCTATACTCTACCTGTTCTACAGCGTGTGCTGCTAGGTCATAACACTGTGTAAATTAGGCAATTTTTGACAATTTATTTGAAAATTATTGATTTGGATATTTAGAATATAAAAAATGTTGATGGGTTTGATTTAGTTATAGATTCTAATTGTCAGTTTGTGAAGATGTCGGACGTATAAGCATTTGCACCGACTTAAAACTTTTTAGGCCAAACCAGAAAGCGCCTGCACTCATTTCACACCCGTGCTCGCAATACATGCCATTGGGGTTACTGAAAGTAAATTTTTTAAAATCAATGCCAAAAATTTATCAATTACTTTGTTACTTACACATAGCCACAACCACGATACCACCAGCCACCATACTGATAGTGTGCGCAGCTCGAATAGAAATTGTCATTATCACGATCATATGTTGAGAACTTGCAACCATTATTATATGAAATGGATTGAAATTTCGGTCCAGTACATTCCGCCACCGAGAGAATAAAATCTTCCTCCTTGCTGCCTACCTTAAAGTTCTGACAGCGTTCAAACTTAGTTATTCCATTGGAATATTCAACATGTGCGTAGAACTCATGTGGTTCGTAGTTGGTTAACAAATGAATTTTCTGCAACCCTAAGAAGAACTCCCCGTCCAAGCTTCCAAATCCCACAGTATAGTTGTTCCAATCTTGGAAGAAGTCCACACTACCGTTAAATCTCTTTTGAATCACAGTCCAACCTGGACCTGCTATATGACTTTCACATCGTACTGAGAAGGGACTGACCCCTGGTAGTTGAATATTATGAATACCTGATGAATTTTCAATACGATTGCAACTGGATGAGTTCATTTTTTCAATTAAACCTGTGCGATTCAGTAGGTTTGCATGAACCTTAATTACTTCGTCTTCCAACAGATTAACACTGATGCCGTCCAAGTCCGATGTAGGATGGGAGAGCTAACAACACACAAATAAAATTGTAATATTTCTTATTATCATATTTCACTGTAGTAACATTAGCAAATGACTTACATCATTTTGTGATCCAGCAGAAGAGGACTCCGCCTGGATGCTGTGGATCAGCATGAAAAGTCCATAGACTAGAGCTATTCCAAAAAGATTAGCTTTCATTTTGGTAAATTTGACTTCTAGATGGGTCCGCCAATGAAACCAAACTAAATGAAACCCAAAAACATTCACCCTTATAAGTTATAGCTGAACGTCGTGGCTTGGCTGCTGATAAGAAGTAGCCACGTCAGCAGTTTATTAGAATGCCAAACTTCGATGTGTCATGGGTAAAAAATTAATTTTAAAATAATCAGTATTTGGGAATATTTTTTAAAACCGCATCTGGCTGTGCCTTAGTTTATCCGTACATTTGTACATACATATTGAAGTGGAGGTATTTATCAGATTTGTGGCTTTTAGCTTTTCAAATCCATTAAGAAAGCAATTATAATGAAATGATTTATAGTAATAATTTCAAAATAAAAACGAGAAAGGCAAAGCTAACTTCGTCTGTACCGAAGTTTTGATACACTTGAAATAGCTTGTCTTAACGGCAAGCGACTTCTACCAAACTTCGCAGATCAGCTTAAAAACATTACATATTACTCAAGACCGTGTTTGAGAGCAGTAATATAGAAAACAAAACAGTTTTTCTTACTAAAACCCATTTTCCGAACGAACATTTGTATGACAGCTACAAGAAGTAGTCATCCGATCCGGTCGGTTCCGACATATTAGCAGCGTGCAGTAAAAAGAAGACTCTGTGCAAAGTTTCAGCTCGATAGCTCCAAAACTGAGGGACTAGTTCGCGTAGAAACAGACAGACGTACAGACGGACGGACGGACAGACGGACGGACAAAGCTTAATCGACTCAGCTCGTCATTCTGATCAAGAATATATATATACTTTATGTGGTCGGAGATGATTCCTTCTATGCGTTGCAAACTTCTGGGCAAAATTATAATACACTTTTCAAGTGTATAACAAACAAATGTGCGCGATTCCCCCACACTTTGTCAAAAATTCCCTTCCTCATAATTAAACAAATTAATAACGCTGTAAAGTTTATTGGGGAAAACGGTAAACGGTGACATAAGTGCATATTATAGGTTTTTTTGTTAAATGTTAAATTGGCTATACAGCACCTCCAACGGGTCCAAGCCAAGCTTCTCACAATCTCTTGGTGTGTGTGCCTTAAATTTTTCGCACAAGAGAAAGGGACCTACAGTTTAACGCCGAATCCGAACGGCAAAGTTTAAGAATTTGCTTTTTCATGGCTAGATTACTTCACAGCTGGCGCCAATAGCTGGTGAAGGTGACCGAAAGAAGAAGGTGAAAGAAAAAAACATTTATTATTAGATGTTCAGAGGCGGGATCGAACCCAGGACCTCCCGCCCAACAGTCCCGCACTCTAACCGATGGGCCACAGACGGCTTTTTTAATTTCTTAAAATTTTCATTTTTCTGACCGAGCGGATGGCGCTTTCAGCTTCGTCTGGCTTCACGTTTTTTCGGAGGTCTCTTAGAGCTTCTGCGTAGCTCTTGGCTTTTGCTGGCTTAACTGACAACGCGTCTGGGCGGTTTCGTGTCTTTGATCTAGCGGGTTTCTTTGTACCCATCTCGGCTTCTTGTTTCCTCTTGGTGCCGGCTTCAATCGCTTTTCGCTTGATTGTTTTGATTTGCCCTTTTTGCGAGACACAGTCTGGAATCCATCATTAGGTTCCTCACCTTTCACCTTCTTTTTTGAGTCTTGCCCAGCCGGACTGGTAGCGGTGGTCTTTGGATTTGACGTGACTGGTGTATCATTTATTTCTCTGTCTGGTTTTTTGCTTGGCAGCTTATTCAATTCCAGAGTTTTCTCCTTTTCGGCGGTTTTCCAACTCTTTCTATAATTTCCGATTACATCAAAGAGCTCACTTAGCTCCGACGCACCATCTTTAACGTCCATGCTAATATTTCTTTGCTTTAGCATGGCATGCTTCACTTTCCGAAGCACCGTTCTACACTTTGCCAGCGATTCTTTCTCTAGTGCTCTCATCTTGAATATTGGCTCCTGTCGTGGTGAGCTATGCATAATCGTTGCACCCTGGTACGAAGCAGGGGTTTGCATATCTACGGGTGGGGCCGCCACAGCTAGAGAGGCTGCGCTGGATGGTGGCCAAGTTTCAGCTGCTTGTGCTTCCTTAGGGGTTTCTTGAACCGCGGGGTTCGGAGTCACATTTTTATTTTCGTCGGTTTTTTGTAACAATGATCCCATCATACGACTGTTCTTTTTAAAAGCGTCTCCCTCTTGATTTTTATACCCTTGCAAAGGGTATTATAATTTTGCCCAAAAGTTAGCAACGCATAGAAATATTCATTTCCGACCCTATAAACTATATATATTCTTGATCAGGGTGACGAGCTGAGTCGATTTAGCTTTGTCCGTCTGTCTGTTTCTTTGCAAACTAGTCTCTCAGTTTTAAAGCTATCGAACTTTGGACAGAGTCTTCTTCTTTATACTGCACACTGCTAATATGTCGGAACCGACCAGATGGGATGACTATATCTTATAGCTAGGTAATGGTAATGGTAATGGTAATGGTAATGGTAATGGTAATGGTAATGGTAATGGTAATGGTAATGGTAATGGTAATGGTAATGGTAATGGTAATGGTAATGGTAATGGTTTGGTCAGTGGGATGACTATATAATGGTAATGGTAATGGTAAAAGTGGTAATGGGAAAAATTGGTAATGGTAATGGTAATGGTAATGGTAATGGTAATTGTACAAATGGTAAGTTGGTAATGGTAAATGTAATGGTAATGGTAATGGTAATGGTAATGGTAATGGTAATGGTAATGGTAATGGTAATGGTAATGGTAATGGTAATGGTAATGGTAATGGTAATGGTAATGGTAATGGTAATGGTAATGGTAATGGTAATGGGTAATGGTAATGGTAATGGTAATGGTAATGGTGGTAATGGTAATGGTAATGGTAATGGTAATGGTAATGGTAATGGTAATGGTAATGGTAATGGGTAATGGTAATGGTAATGGTAATGGTAATGGTAATGGTAATGGTAATGGTAATGGTAATGGTAATGGTAATGGTAATGGTAATGGTAATGGTAATGGTAATGGTAATGGTAATGGTAATGGTAATGGTAATGGTAATGGTAATGGTAATGGTAATGGTAATGGTAATGGCAATGGTAATGGTAATGGTAATGGTAATGGTAATGGTAATGGTAATGGTAATGGTAATGGTAATGGTAATGGTAATGGTAATGGTAATGGTAATGGTAATGGTAATGGTAATGGTAATGGTAATGGTAATGGTAATGGTAATGGTAATGGTAATGGTAATGGTAATGGTAATGGTAATGGTAATGGTAATGGTAATGGTAATGGTAATGGTAAGTTTCATATTCATAAAAACAGACAATAAAATGCCATATTTTTGAATTCCTTAAAATCGAGTTCGAAAGGTGAACTTTAAATGCGTGTTATGGGAGAACCAAATATCCTAGACTATTTTTGGCCTTATGGGTCTTAGATAAAAAACTTTTTGGTTTTCAATTCTAGAGTCCCCAAACTCGGTCAATACTAATATTATATGCACTTATTTTGATGCTAGCGTTCTTAAAATCTTCAGCACAGACGAAGTTAGCATGGTCTTCTCGTTTTAATTATAAAAATTGATTTTAAATATCTGTTGAACCAAGCGATTCTTTCCAAAAGTAGACAGACGTAGTAGATATTCATCTGTCAACTATGTTCCAATACATCTACGTTGATATATCACAGGTCCTTGAGGGCCTCTGCCTTTGTCTCTGCGTCGCACGGCCATATGGATGGCATCGATGGTGGAACTGGCCCTCCGGAACTTGACAGAGAAACTGACTCACTTTTATTCAACTGCAGAGCTTGGAGCTTTAAGTTGAAATTTTTGTTTTCGTTCTATATTTCTCAAATATTTTTTTTTCCAAAATTTTTGTTTGTCAGTTTTGCGTCTTTCAGATCAAATGGCTTGTCATCGTACTCAGCAGTTGACTAACTTTATGGTCGAGGGCAAAAAGATAATGGGCGTGGCGCTGAATTACATGTAAATCTATGCCAAAGAAACCAATGCAATCAAATCACCTCTATATTGTTCAAACAGGGAAATGGTCAGGGCCCGGAAGCTGCCATTGCCGACGTGTCCTTTGGTGTTTATCAAGCCTACAACGTCCTATTTGAGCGAGGGTCAGGCCATAGTGGTAGGTGGGATTTTTATTTATATATTTTTTGATGCCAAACTGACTGAAATTTCGATGTTTCACAGTTGCCGAAAGTCTTTACCAAAGTGGCCCATGAAGTGGAATTGGGTGTAATAATAGGGCAACGCTGCAAGAATGTGACCAAATCGGAGGCCATGAACTATGTGGGCGGCTATTGTTTGGCTATTGACTTAACGGCTTATTGCCATTTGGTAGGTTGGGAGAGATTTTTGATGGTATTTTTTATATGATTTATGTCCACCCAAAGGCGGTAGCCCGCTCAAAGGGTCACCCTTGGATTTTGGGCAAAGGTTTTGATACCTCCACTCCTGTGTCGAAATTTATAAGTCGCGATAGGGTGAAAGACCCTCATTCACTGCCCTTGTGGTTGAAAGTCAATGGAGAGCTGAAGCAGCGGGGCTGTACAGCCGACTTGATCTTTAAAATTCCCGACATTATTGCCTATGTGTCACGGTTTATGACACTGGAGCCCAATGACTTGATACTGACGGGCACACCAAGTGGCTCGGCTGCTGTCAAGGCGGGCGATGTGATTGAGTGTGGTATGAGCGATTTGGCCACCATGAAATTCCAAGTTTGTGGAGAGTAAAACAGGTTGATTTGTGCACTAATTAAACTATTAATTTTTGTAGCCCATTTAATTCACATCATCACAGGCTTTTAAATATTTACGCATGGCCGCACACTCGCTGGTACTTTTCCACCTGGAGGCGGGACAACTAACATAGACTTGCTCCATTAGGCAGGCCAGCAAGGTGGCGGGATAATAGTTGCATTCTCCTTTCAAGTGTAGCCACTGGAATTGCTGGGCGCGCTTTTGAGCTGGAAAAATGAGGAATTTTGAATGAGTTTTGGAAAAGATATCCCACTTACCATAGTCGATGCAGCTGTTAAGGCTTTTGGTCATTAGCTGGGACATGCTTGGATCATTCCTATAAATTTGTTGATAGCTTTTTTGCATGGCCCCCAGATTCAGGGAGCCATTTGTTAGTAAGTAGCCCTTGTTTTTGAACACACATTCCGCCAAGCACTTGAAACAACATTTAAATCATTTTCAGAAAATTGATTTATTCACTTTTCCCTCTTACCGCATGTAGTGCCACTTTGTCTGTTTTTAGATTCCGCTTTTCTCCATTATTTGTGGTGGTTGCATTTTGCCCCAGCAAAGACTTGCGACAAATCTGGGTGGCTCTATCATCTCGCTGCACTTGGCAACAGGATCTCAACTTGAATGGCAAAATCGAATAAATTCTATATTTGTTATTTAAACTAGGGTTTTTAGTCGGCCTGACCTCGAGCCGGCTAAAACCCAGTCTGACCGGTCTGACCTCGAGCCGGCTAAAAACCAGTTTAAAAAACATAGGTCACTAACCACAACACCAAACCCATTTTTCTTTAATTGCTTACAAATTTTGGCTGCTTGGCCTGATCACAGCTGGTATAGTTAAAAGATTTGCTGGCTGCAAGGCTTACAACTGGCAGCAAACACAGCAGCAAAATAGTTTTAGTCATCTTTGCCGCGGGCACAGTTTGGGACAGTTTATATAGTAAAAAAAAAGTTATTGCCAAATAAATGAGACATGAAATCTTAATTGGTTTTTTTTTTTTAATTGAAAGCACGGGAATGGTTCTAATTTGTTTTAAAACTCGATCTCATCTCGGTAATCGATAACTTTGGCTTATCGACTTCAATAGAATGGGCAGGGGCGTAGTTATGCTGAGTGAACACTGCGTCACAGAGTGACACATTTCGGTGTCACAGATCAATGTGAACGGAAAATGTCTTTGTGGCAAAAGCTTGTGCCAATGAAAGGCGTGTGATCTTCTAAAATAACATTAATATGGCTTCTTTACACAAGCACATTATCATAAAAGTTATTGCTATCTCTTCTCTATAAATATAAAATAAAGTGTCCTGACTGATTCACTGATTGGCAATCATCGCACAGCCTAAACGGTAAGAGACATAAAGCTGAAATTTGAACAGGAGGAAAGCGTCGGAAAAGTTTGTATGGGAAAAATGTTATTTTTCATCCGATTGACTTGAAACTTGGTTTGTAAGCATAGTACGCGAAATAATTCGACATGTGTTTTCCCGATTTTGGATAATCCGACCACGAGGAAAATGGCCGGAAAATTCTGCATGCAAAAAACTATTTTTCATCCGATTGGCTTGAAATTCGGTTTGTAAGGGTAGAATATGAAATAATTTGAAATATGATTTTTCAATGTCAGAAAATTCGCCCCCCATGCGTCAAAATTCCCGAAAAATTCTGCATAAAAAAAACTATTGAATAAGAACGATTGACGTGAAACTCGGTTTGTAATGTCAAAATGAGGATTCATTTATGTTTTCATTTTCCGATGTTGGAAATACCGCCGGGATGCTCACTGGGAAGTGGGTGGGATGTGGAAGGGATTTGGATGGGATGTAGATGGGAAGTGGGTGGTATGTAGGTAGGAAGTGGGTGGGATGGGTGGTATGTGTGCGGGAAGTGGGCGGGATGTTAGTGGTTTGTGGTAAGTGGGTGGGATGTGGGCGGGAAGTGGGTGGTATGTGGGTGAAATGTAGGTGGAAACCGGGTGGAAGGTTGGTGAGAATTGGGTGGGAAGGGGGTGTGCATTGGATCTATACTCTTAAAGGCGCAGCGAAGCGCGGCGGGTTATTTGCTAGTTTTATATAAACGTATTTAAAAAGGTGGTATGTATGTCTTTTACGGAGCATGCCAAGGCGAAACTGAAAGAGTCCAAAATAACTATCAACTGCTCATGGAAAGCGAACGTAAAGAGAGAAACATAAAGTACTAAAACAATGGCTACTACGACCATAAATTATGCAGGATTTTAAAAGCTGGTCACACTATCCCAAAACAAAACGAGAGCGTAAGTTAAAGTCGGCTCTAAACAACTTTGATATACCCGTTCCTCATGAAAAAACATGTTTAACAGTGTTCCCGCGTTCCTTAGTGTGACCCTTCGAAAAGTATGCAACATTTTTTTAGGGTGGAAGGGGTGGTAGCGAAGGGGGCTTGGTTTACTTTTTTGCTTATAACTTGAGAACCGTTCAACCGATCTTTATCATTCTTTCGGCAAATTGATTCATTTTGCTAATTACTATCTATCTCTAGAAGAATCATCTAACTTTAAAACTGTGGGAGATATAATTTTTTTCCAAATTGCGGGGGGCGGGAGTGGGCGTGGCCAAAATTTGAAACAATCTTGATCTGCGTGCAGATAAAAGAAGCATTTGTCCCATACATGTCAAACCTCTATCTCCCAGCGGCGCAAATGCACATTACGTAATCGAGCACCTCTTAAACAGTTCGAAGGCTGTGTGTCGCACAGCATCGATTACAACCCAGTAATTAGCATGGCCGCTTTGTGGACTGCTAGCTTTCGAGTCCCCATTACTTTGTAATCGACAAGTGGGCGATAGCCGAACGCGTTTCGAAGCTCCATTACAACTGCACCTAACAATCTAAGAAATGTAATGGACGGTGTGGATGGGCCGCCCACTAAACGATACACATAGTATGCGCTGTTGTAATGCAGGTACCTTACGACGTAATGTACTTTGAACTAAAAGGTAATTAAAAATAAACTTAATCTGCCTGCAAGTATAAGAAGCATTTGTCCCATACATGTCAAACCTCTATCTCTTACCATCTCTGAGATCTGTTTGTTCATTCGGACGGACGGATAGAAAGACAGGCGGACAGACGGACATGGCTATATCGACCCGGCTGTTGACGCTGATCAAGAATATATATACTTTATAGGGTCGGAAATGATTCCTTCTCCCTGTTACAAACTTTTGCACAAACTTATTATACTCTATGTACCTTCGGTACAGAGTATAAAAATGCAAAGAAACAATGTTTGAATGTGTGAGCGTAGGATATACATATGTATGTACGAATAATTATAATTAAAATATTATAACGATGTTGAAGACGCTTGTGTAAGTGTGTTTGGAGGGGAGAGAAGTGTATGTTGCCAAGTGTGGAGTGAGCCGACCGTCTGGCTCCTGTAATACGGCAGCTGATGAAGCCAGATCGCTGCACTGCGGGCTAGGGTTAAGTATCCCGCCCTGTATGCCGAAGCTAGCCGGTGTCGGCCCGAAAGGCAGTGCTCGTAACATCCTCCTTAAAGTTAGACAGAACATTGTTAAACTATAAATAAATAAATTGTTGTGCATGAATTATTAGGGATTATTCACTTGCTTTCACTTTATGGGTGGTCCAAAAACAAATTTTTCATATTAAAGCGTAGTATACACTTCCATCAAAGACTTGCCAAAACAAAAATACCAAAAGTGACCATTTTTTTGTTTTGTGACAGTGTGACCAGATTGTAAGATGTATGCATGTAATATGGTCACATTGCCTAGAGCGTGGTATTTGGTTTGATTTTAAATTATAAGTTTCACAATCAGTAAATACAAATGATTAACATGCGTTCTTCACGGCCCTAATGAGCAGATATGACAATTTAGTGATGATTAAATTCATAATTATTACCCTGTTTAAATTTGGTTGAAGTCTCACGATGTTTTGTAGCTTGCTTTGAAAACTGCGCTCAATCAGTGATGGGAAAATTATTCACATTTCACCCGACGACGCATATTTGTGTATCGACTATGTGCGATACCTGTTGAAATAATTAAAATTAATTATTCAGGGAGCTATCGATAACGATACAGAAAATACGGATCTAGTATTTTTCGGTATTTAATTGAGGGCTTTTTGTTTGGATGTGTGGACTACCACCAAAGAGACTGCCAAAGCGCTTTGGCACAAAAATTTTTGTGAGTTTTTTTTATATGGAGTTTTTTGTTTTGGCAAGTCTTTGGTGGAAGTGAACGCTTAAGCAGTGTCCGGCAAAACACACATGCTTACTTTGCCTTTGCATGTGTGCGTTCAGACACGCGAGAGCGCTCTCAGTTAGCACATGTTTGTTAGTGCAAAAGAGAGCAGTGTACGTTCTTATAGTGTCTGTGTATCGACGCCGCTGCTACAGAGGATGGACGTCGCTACTTGTATACACAGTAAATTGAACGGTGCCGGACACTGATATAAAGTCTAGTACGGAGGGCGTTCGAATTTTCCTTCAGCTGTCAAACTCCATATAAAAAAATAGAGCCAAGCTAACTTCGGCTCGACCGAAGTTTATATACCCTTGGAGCATCATATATGCCTGCCAGTTTTTTGTATCGCAGCTATACGATATATTCATCCGATTTTGATCAAACTCTCTAAAATTGTGTTGAGACAGATAATATTTATAACTGAAACGCTACCATTGAAAACAAAAAAGTTTTTCTCACTAAAACTATTTTTCCGACTGATCATTCCTATGGCAGCTATATGCTATAGTCATCCGATTTGGATCAAACTTGACAGAATTATGTGTTAGCATATCATATAAATCAGTAATGAGTTTGGGAGCGATAGCATTGAAAACAAAAAAGTTTTTCATACTAAATCTTTTTTCAGATCTATCTTTTGTATGGCAGCTATACTATATAGTTGCGCGATTTGCATAAAACTTGCTGAAATTATGTGAAAGCATAAAAAACTTATAAATACAAGGTTTGGTAGCGATAGCATTGAAAACAAAAAAGTTTTTCTCACTAGAACTACTTTTTCAACCGATCGTTCCTATGGCAGTTATATGCTATAGTCGTCCGATCCGGCCGGTTCCGACAAATGTACAGCGTATTTGTACCAAATGACTTTGTGCAAAGTTTGGTTACGATAGCTTTAAAACTGACGCAGGAGATAGCACAGAAACAGACGGACGGACAGACGGACGTGGCTATATCAACTAAGCTCGTCACGCTGATCAAGAATATATATACTTTATGTGGTCGGAGATGCTTCCTTCTGTGCGTTACAAACATTCGGACAATTTTAATATACGCTCTCCAACGGTATAAAGAATTGCTAAAGGAATTTTTCCTTGCCTCATTCTGATGTTGGGTACGCAGAAAGCCAAATACACATAAGTTGAGTTGCCATATCCCAAAACCCGTGGACTGTATCGAACAGCTGATATTTCTCCCAGAGATATTGTGCAGTCATTTATTCCTTGTGTCAGTTGTCAAAAGACAAGGCAAAAGTAAATCAAGAAAAAAGTAAAATCATCTGCAAAATTTTAGTTATGGCGACAAAAAATGTATTAATTGATGCAGTGAAAAACAATGCCTGTTTGTGGGACATCACAGATGGCAAGCAACTGCACACCGCATTTCGTGTGGCAGTCTCATATTCCTGCACCAGACAATCAGGATGTAATCTTGCGCCACTCTTGAGCAACTTGTCAGGTTGTTTCAGGGCACCTTCTCGCCCTCAATGATGTTCAAAATGGATATGGAGCAATTATGATTGGACTTGCCCCCGTTCAGACCATTATATTCTTGTATTTATATTCTTTAAATAGCTGCTACTGCAACTTTAATTGCAACTTCCTTCATGTTGTACATTGTGCCTCATTTTATTTAAATCTTATAATCAAAATACAAATCAGCTGGCTAATTTATTTATTTTCCGATTTCGCTATTTTCTTTTGAGTTTACCTGGTCACACCTGCCTTTTACATTCCACAAAAAGGAATATTAGGTAAATTTCTGGAAGGAAAATTCGAACGCCCTCCGTACTAGGCTTAATCAAAAAACTAAAAATCCCGATTATTTTGGATTATTTCTGAAAGTAATCAATTAGTAATCGAGTAAAACTAAAAATAGTCGTAATGTTAACCTTCACTTTGCCTTTAAAAAAAAAATAGAGAGAGGAAAGCTAACTTCGGCTCGACCGAAGTTTATATACCGCGAAGCATGATATATTCCTGTCAGTTTTTATATATGGCAGCTATGCGATATATTCATCCGATTTTGATCAAATTCTCCAAAATTGTGTTGAGACCGATAATATTCATAACTGGAACGTGCAAAGACGCTACCATTGAACAAAAGTTTTCTCACTAAAACTATTTTTCGACCGATCATTCATATGGCAGCTATATGCTATAGGCATCCGATTTGGATCATTCTTGGCAAAATTGTGTGTTAGCATATTATATTGATCAGTAACGAGTTTGAGAACTGATAGCCCTGAAAACAAAAAAGTTTTTCATACTAAAACGTTTTTCGATCTGTCTGTATGGCAGCTATATATAGTTGCCCGATTTGCATAAAACTTGCTGAGTATGTGAAAACATAAAAAACTTATAAATACGACGATTGGAGCGATAGCATTGAAAACCAAAAGTTTTTCTCACTCACACTACTTTTCAACCGATCGTTCCTATGGCAGCTAATATAGTCATCCGATCCGGCCGGTTCCGACAAATGTGCAGCGTATTTGTACCAAAGCCTTCGTGAAAGTTTGGTTAAGATAAGCTTTAAAACTGACGGAGGAGATAGCATAGAAACAGACGGACGGACAGACAGATGAACAGACGGACGGACAGTCGGACGAGACGGACTTCTATATCAACTCAGCTCGTCATGCTGATCAAGAATATATATACTTTTATGTGGTCGGAGATGCTTCCTTCTGTGCGTTACAAACATCCGGACAATTTTAATATACCACTCTCAAGGGTATAA
>JAEIFU010001449.1:0-68931 GCA_018904235.1 Lordiphosa stackelbergi | reverse complement strand
TTTTTATATGGAGTTGACACCCAGCTAAATCGATTTAGTTTGTCTGAGTACTAAGCTTAAACATGGAAAGTCTCGAAACCTTCTTGGTTGGAAGCATAAAAAGTCTTGATTTTATTTAATTATATTTATTGTTAATGAAAATCAAAAAAGGCTTATATAAACTTAATTCTTAATACGTTTTTCCGATGATATTTTCTCAATTCTTTTAGTCATTAAGCGATAATAGCCGCAAGATCGTGCTGGTCTAGGCATCCGCGATGGTTGGCTTCGCAGATTTCTTGCCACTCTCAATGCGGAATCTTGCCGTCGGCAGTAAGACAACGTTGAGCAGGATAAAGCAAATATAATAATACCAAGCACCTGCCAAAAAATAGAAACATTTTGATTTAGTTAAAATTTGTTGTAATATTAAATCTAATAACAGTTAGAAATATTTTTTAACACTTACCGACTGTTGTTGCCATCCTGGCCCCCGCTAGCAGTTGTTTGCACGCTTCGTTGTTAAATTTTTCGGAATAAATAGGAATAATTTTCACTGTTAAGTCGTCCCACTTCGCACTTTCAATCTAGAATATAATTACAAAATAGCACGATTATTACAAACAGAGATAAAATAAAACATACACAAAAAAATAGAATAATAATAAATATAATATAATAAAAAATAGAATAAATATAATTTACTAAAGCGATACGGATAAAGCAGATGATGCGAAAACATATGTCTCCACATGCACTCATCAACACAAATTGCTCAACGCTA
Source organism: Lordiphosa stackelbergi (assembly GCA_018904235.1). Classification (NCBI taxonomy): domain Eukaryota; kingdom Metazoa; phylum Arthropoda; class Insecta; order Diptera; family Drosophilidae; genus Lordiphosa; species Lordiphosa stackelbergi. The sequence goes on along the minus strand of JAEIFU010001449.1, from coordinate 68,168 downwards.
AAACACGAAAGTACAAACACTAACACAAATTAAAATCGCGATACCCACCCGACCAAAAGTTCGCACGCGAATTCGCGCGCAAATCTCAAAGCGATCAAAAACGAACAAAACCTTCGTTCGAATTCGCCAAACGTTCGTTTATGATATATGTGTCGCTCAGTTTGTGGCAGGCAAACATTCGTGCGCGAACATTCGCATGCGAATTCGCTCGCGAATGTTGACTCGAACGTTTTATCGAGTTTCATTTTCACTCGTTCCTAAAATTTTTTTGTACAATAAAACTCGATTAATTGTAATTTTTTTCCATAATATTTGTATACATACACCTCAATACATACCCACCCGACACACAAGCGAAGGTTCGCTTCAAGCGAAAGTTCCGCGAAGAACTTTATTCGTATTTTGTTTAGTTTTAGCGAAACCCTTTGTGAGTTCCCTTTTATCTTCCTTCTCTCTGCAGCAGGTAGAAAATGAACCAAAACTACGCCGCTTCGCAGTCGACTTTGACTTTGCATTTTCAGTATGTCTTTGCTCTTATACTTAGGACGGCGCATGGTGAAATTAACATTATTATTTTAAATTATATTAACATATTATATTAATAACACCATGGGCCGGCATTTATAGTTTGGCTTAGCAAACTGTCGAGCGTTAATTAATTAATCGGTAAACAATAATTGTTTTATGTGGTTTAAAGTTCATGATTGTATTGTCCAAAGTGCTGTTGCCTATTTGTTAATTGCTTATTGTTTAAATCAAGCCAATCAAAAGGAAGCAACCGCTTTTACACAAAGAAATGCCTGGAAGCAGCTGCAATGGGAGCCAAAGCGATGAATTTAAATAAATATTATGGAAAAAAATTACAATTAATCGAGTTTTATTGTACAAAAAAATTTTAGGAACGAGTGAAATGAAACTCAGTTCGAGTCAACATTCCGCGAGCGAATTCGCATGCGAATGTTCGCGTACGAATGTTTGCTCTACCACAAACCGAGCGACACAAGTACTAACGAACGTCGCGTTTTGGCGAATTCGTAAACGAAGGTTTTGTTCGTTTTTACCGTTGGAGACTTTTAAGGTTTCATAGGGGCTGTGGTTTTAAAGTTTCTTATTAAATAATTTTTTTATTTATCCGTAAGTGAGACTAAAGTCTTTTGAATTTAAAATCTATTTTTAAAAATATATTTTATGAAAGCCAAATCAGATAGAGATCGAATATATAGTGATGGCAGTACGGATGGCTATAGAAAGACGCGCACAATTGCTGGCCATTGAGGTGGGTTGAAATTACTCGGGCTTACCGTGGTGAGCAAGGAGGCAGCTTAAGACTTAATGATCAATATGTGGCTCTAAGAAAAAATGCGAGAGGGTGTACTGCAAAGAGAAAGAATTTTATGGACTGTTTGTTTACTGAAAAGCCTCAAAGGTGTGAATGATGAAGAAAGGGGGAAACTGTGAGGACTCTGCCTACAAAACTCAATGTCGAAGAGCAAGACAAACTTACAAATCTTGAATAATTAACAACACTATTATACTTTTTTTATCAATATTATTTTTGGGGCCGGATTAGCTTTCACAGCGAACTACTTGGAAATGATCAAACTTTAGTAGTGGTTGTGTTCCCTTATAGCATCCATGATTTTAAAATAAAGAGGATAAATCACTTTTTATTTTGGCAATAACGCCGAGTTCACTTCAATAATTTTGTATGCATATGTATGCATATGTAAATTTAAAATTTAGCACTTTTACTTACCATTTAAATATTTTAACGCTTCTTTTCATTCAAACTCGTTAAGAAGCTGTTTGTGTTTGTGTGCATCATCCATTGTGTTTTTTTTTTTTTATATTAATTTATACTTTAATCACTTCCGACTTCGTTGGATTTTCAAATTCAATTGATTACCGACGCGGCAAATATGCCAGAGCTGCCTTCGCTGTTGGCACCTTCGTGACAGCCGAAGCGTTGGCGACGCTGAGAGCAAGAGCGAGATTTGTTCTCATTTTTTGCTTGCGCTCTTCGCTAATGGCTCCCCGCACTTCCCTCGCCCACCGGTTTGAAGTCAAGATCAATTGTCTTCTCGTATGCAAGCAGTTTTCGCCTTAAAAAATCAAGAAGAAAAAAATCTAAATTTAAGCCGATTTTAGTCTCGCCGGTGCTAGATTTCTATGGGTGTATAGATGTTAAGCCATATTTAGGCATGCCCAACACAGACACACAGACGATTCTACATGAATATCATCATCATCTACAAGGACACAAATACGTCACACTACATATAGTACATAAGTGAGTACACCGACTGCTAAATTAAAGACGCAGTGCAATAAGTTCGATAAATATCACAAGCGAGAGCGGTGTTAACTTTTGGTGGGGACTTCAAAGAACAGAGAAGCTTGCACCCTGATTTTTACAGCCTACCTTTCGGTGGACTATTATACGTGACCAATAAATATGCCAGGAGGAATTTGTTTCGTGAATAACTTCGGTGTTTTCGCTTAGATTTCAATGGGCGTTTCTGAATAGATAGATATACGGCCAAAGATAAAATATGCTATGCCACTATGTTGTAACTTTAAAATTGTAGCTCTGACAGTTTTTTTGCGGTTTAAGGGGGGAGGGGGGAAATTTTCCCAATCTGAAAAAAACTCGATCAGGGTACGGTATCCACCTATGTTCATGCAAAAATTTGGGTCTCTATCTCTTATAGTCTCTGAGATCGACGCGTTCATACAAACAGACGGACAGACGGACATGGCTAAATCGACTCGGCTGTTGATGCTGATCAAGAATATATATACTTTATAGGGTCGGAAATGTTTCATTCTCCCTGTTACATACATTTGCACAACTTCATGATCCCCTTTTACCCATTTTCAATGAGTACAGGGTATAAAAAGGGTATACTAAAGTCGTGCAAATGTATGTAACAGGCAGAAGGAATCATTTCCGACCATATAACGTATATATTTATTCTTGATCAGCATCAACAGCCGAGACGATATAGACTTGTCCGTCTGTCTGTATGAACACCTAGATCTCAGAGATGGTAAGAGATAGAGGTTTGACGTGTATGGGACAAATGCTTCTTTTATCCGCACGCAGATCAAGTTTGTTTCAAATTTCGGCCACGCCCCCTCCCGCCCCCGCAATTTGGAAAAAACGTTATATCTCCTACAGTTTTTAAGAAAGACGATTCGTACCTTATAGAGATAGTTAGTAATTAGCAAAATGAATCGATTTGCCGAAAAAATTATAAAGTTTGGATGAACGGTTCTCAAGTTATGAAGAAAAAAGTGAACCAAGCCCCCCCCGCTACCACCCCTCCCACCCTAAAAAAATGTTGCATACTTTTCGGATGGTCACACTAAGGAACGCAGGAACACTGTTATCGAAGTCGGTTAGAGCCGACTTTAACTTACGCTCTAGTTTAATTCCAGACACGTTCTGTATGAAATCCAAGGCCTTGATATCCGCCTGTTCCTGTTGCTGGATATTTAGCTTGGACTTGCGCGACAGACCCATTGCTTCAACTATGTCCCAGGGATGTGGATGAGCTGGAGCTGCGCGTTGGCTATTGCGTTGATAATTGTTTTTAGACATGATTGATTGTTCGCTTTGGCTGACGCAAAAGGAATGAAAACCCCAAAAAAAAGGACGCAAAGTCATGACCAAGGTATACTCAAAAAGGTAGTCTCGCTCGCTGTCTCGCTCTCTTTGCTTCCTTCTTAAATGTCTGCTCTTTGTGTAAAATTTCTTGTGAAATAAGTGTAAAGTGCGTGCATGTGAATGTAATAAGAAGTAGCAAGAGAGCGAGTGCTCATCAAACTGCTGAAGCAGCCAGTGTTGGGCATTAATCAATTGATAAATCAATAATCAAAAAAAAAATTCATTTGAAGTTAAAATTAATTGCAATTCAAATATCAGTTCTGTGTAGGACAAAGTTTGTAAATAAACTTTGCTCAGATAAAAACCATAAATACAAAATGAGTGTACGTCAGCACTAAATACTGGAATAAAGTAGAGTTGATGTTGCTCTACGCCAGTGCCCGGCAAAACACACATGCTTATTTTGTCTTTGAATGTGTGCGTTCAGAAATGCGAGAGCGCTCTCAGTTAGCACATGTTTGTTATTGCAAAAGAGAGCAGTGTACGCTCGTATAGTGTCTGTGTATCGACGCCGCTGCTACAGAGGATGGTAGTCCCTACTTGTATACACAGAAAATTGAACGGTGCCGGACACTGCTCTACGTACAGTCATAAGCGAAGGAAAATCGGAAACCATATAACTATGAAGTTTTGATGGATGGAAATTGAAACCAAACAATTTAAAAAGGGCCATTAGGAGGTGTCGGTCAATCGGTTTAAAGAAATTGAAAAATTTGCAAAATTATTATTTTAGTTTAGATTGACATGAGGACTGCTAAATGGGTGGGTAAATAGGAGGTGTAGAATTTAGGTAATGCATTTAGAATATTATGGAGATTTGATAGATAGTAATTGTCAAGTGAGCCTTTCTTCTTGGTTTTGTGTCTTAAATTGTAAAGGGGGATTAACAACGCAGGCCGAATATCAGAACCTTCCAGAACTTTCGTACCTTCTAGAGATAGTTAGTAATTAGCCATGTCCATATGTGTCGATGGACAAACAGATCTCACAGATGGTAAGACACACAGGTTCAACATTTATGGGACATATACTTCTTACACTTGCAGGCAATGGTGACGCAGGAGAGGGATTATCCATTTATATTTATAACGTTTCAAAACGACATATCTCCGCAGTGTTACAAGAGACATATCTTCGCCGCGTTAGAAACGACTGCACCCCCCTTTAATCATTGATTTTGCTCCGAAAAAAACCTATTTTTCATTTATACCTGAAGTTTTCCGCCACTGTTTTGAAGATTGTTTCTTATTTCATATCAAATACATCTAGATCTAATTATTTAGTGTTGAAAAAAGTAATTAAAGAAATATTTTAGAAAAGTTTAGGCACAGGAAAGCTGGCTACGCCCTTGGACATATCTCCGCCGCATTAAAAACGACTCTGTGCCAAATATAAAATCACCTGTTCTGAGTGATTGCGATTTGCGATCGATGTCGATAGCAAACTCACTGTAGTAACATCACTCTTTTAAATAAATGCCAACGTAGTTTGTTTAGTTAATCATAAATAATATAAATTTAAGAGGAAGTAACGGCGTACGAAGTTTATACCTTGAGCATGATGCTGCCGTTGGCTATACGATTCTACAAAGTTTTCTTGGCCGACCAGGAGCTATGCTATAGCCGATTTATCAACTGACAAATTGTGTGGAGTAGATATAGACGTACAACGGGAGCGATAGAGAAAACAAAAGTTTTTCTACTAAGATTTTCAGCCACGTAAGATAAAGTGCGATGATAAACGGAAGGAAACAGAAAACTAAAGGGGGTGGGAGCGATGATAAAAAAGCATAAGAAGACTACGTAGGGCAGCTAACTAAGTGCCGATAATATACCGGATTATGAACGTAGAAACTTAAACGGGGGTTGGGGAGTTATAGCATTGAACAAAAGTTTCATAAAACTACCAACCGATCTTATGAGCTATGCTAAGACCGATCGCGGTCGACAATGTAGTATTATACAAAAGACTCCGCAGTGGTTGAGATAGCTGAAAACTGCGGAGGAGATAGCAGACAGACGGACGACGGACGGACGACAACGGACAGGCTATATCACTCAGCCGTCGCGCAAGATATATATACTTTAGGTCGGAGATGCTTCTCGGCGTTACAAACATCCGACATTAATACCTCCAAGGTTAAATGAATGAATATACGTATAGCATATAAAACGCACAAAATCGGGTAATAAAACTCAAGAAGGCTCCCTCAGACCATTCAAGAACATTTGCGAGAAGTAGTCGCGGTCGGTGACATACGCGTGCAGTAAGAAGACTCTGGCAAAGTCACTCGATAGCTCCAAAAGAGGGACGGTAGAAACAGACAGACGGACAGCGGAGAGGAACGACAGCGGCAGGGGGCGGAGATGATTCCTTAGAATCGTAAATAAAAAAATGAGACATTCGTCATCTCCACAGATGCAAGCACGGTTGCCACTTGAGAAAGAAAAAATGCACCAAAAAAAGTAAAAAAAAGAACCATTTTTATAAAAAAAGAGCCAAAAAATTTTTTCTTACTTTTTCATGTTATATTTTCAAAATATCTCTTTGGCAATAACGTAAAATAGCACAATCTTCTCTTTCTTAAGTGTTCTTAAACTTAAAAAAAATTTCAAATTTTTCATGTATTTCTTTACTTCTTAACATTATGAAAACAAAACAGTCAATATTCAATATACTGATATTATATAAATCACACTTTGGCTCTGTACTCGTATAGAGTTCCTTGTAAAATGTAGAATTGGCTGACAGCTCCTCCAACGGGGCCAAGCCAAGCTTCTCACAATAGAGTTACTTGCATAGCATTATATTTGAAACTGAATCAAATTCGAGTTTATTTCTCAGTTTGGTTTTTATTAAACTGATGGTAAAAAATTTACGCTCTGCCGAAGCAGAACTGTGTGGAAGGACACTATATTTCTTACAAATTGTACTAATTCCTTAAACAATTCAATATTAACCCCGTTTTTTACTTTTGCCACTTCTTCCCTCTTCTTTTTTACACTTAGCTTCAGTTAACTTTAACATGGCCCATTGAGAAATAATTTCACCTGGATCCGATTCACATAAGTACTCAAAGTTTTTAATTAGTGGCATTATATCGGTTTCTTCGCTAAAAATTACGTTGGCTGGTGTGATCATAAGAGAGATTTAATATCCTCTCGGCCAAAATCAAAGCGCTGCATTATTTGCAGAACCAGCTCCAAGTAAAACTCGCGTTCCATTTCCTTTACTTTTAAAGTTGCGGATTTCTCCATACACCGACTATCCATATATTGTTGGGCTTTAAGACCAACAAAAATGTTGTCAACGGGCAACAAATAAGAATTTAAGTCGGTAACATCAAAGCGACTAAAGTCCATTTTCTTTAAATTTGAGTGAGTGACAAAACTATTGGTAATTACTTTTAAAGTAGATTCTAGTTTTATATAAAGGAAAGGTAAGCGAATACGTTCTGATTGAAACTCCGTATTTAAATCATTAATAATTTTAAGAATTTATTTTAAAAAGTAGAAATAACTTTTAATTTCAGGTTTAATCATTAAATTGACTATTTCTTTTGGCTTAATATTGTTGACTTCTAGGGTCTGATCTAAGAAAAATAATTGGAGAGCATCCCACTGCTCAAGCATTCGCCCAATAACTTTTTCTAAGGACAGCCATCTTGTCATTGCTATTCCCAAAATTTTGTGCAGTATTCTTGGAACTCTTTTAATTCCTGAGTCCTTTTCGGGCTCTACGCAAAATATGAATATATATTTCGGCAAAGCAATTCAATGCTCGATGCTAATATTTTGCATGCGTAGCCCGAGCAAAGGTGTAGGGAATGGCAAGTGCATTTTAAGTAAAACAAGTTTGTGTCCCCGCTTAGCTTGGTTTTAAGGCTGTTTAAACTTCCAGCCATAGTGTTTGCGCCGGCAGTTACAAGACCAATTAAATTTTTTAGGGGTATGCCATTTGTTAAAAGAACTGATTTTACTGCACTATAAATCGACTCTGCATCACATTTTTCTCTCAACTCAATCAGTGTTAAAAATGTGTCTTTTATCATACCTGTTAGAGCGTGAAAATAGCGTGAGACTAACACAAGGGCCTTTCAGTTTGCCACATCAGTTGTTTCTTCGACAATTAGGGAAAACTTCGAGATTTTTAATTCAGTTACAATGCGTTTTATGGATTTCTTGCGACGTTCCTTGGACATTTGCGTTGTCTTGGTTCGCCCACATTTGATGTCCGTAGCAATTTTCGAGTCTGGACAGCACACCCGCAACAAATCAGTGCAAGTTTCTCTTTTTTTGTAAGAAACCTAAATGTATAGTCAACTTATAAGGCATATGCTGTAGCTGGTGCTTAAACTCTTTTTACTTACTTGTCAATTTTTTCACAAAATAAGCTACAAATCATTAATCACTTACGAAAATTTCGCAGCCGCCCCGACTCAAACCATGCGTGAAATACAGCCAGTATTCTAGTATTAGCGATGGGGTATAGTCTGATTATTTACGGAATTGCATGCCGCGTTTATAGTTTTCAGTGTTGACAGGGAAAATATCCAGATCTACATTAGGGTGCTGTGAATAATGTTCGAACTTTTTCGCTGCCGAATTATAAGCAAAAAGAGCCAAAAGTGCCAAATCCAATAAAAAAAAGTGCCAGTGCACCAAGAGGAAAAAAAAACACCAGTTTTAAAAACACCGTAAGTGTGCAACCAAAAAGCTTTTATATTTTTGTCACAGTGCGTCACAGACAACACGGTCACAGTGTGCCCTAATATAAGCCCGGCCTACGGCAATTCTAGACATCAGACTCCCCCTTTAATCCTTGGTTTGGTGAGTTGTAGATAAAATATAAAATTTTAAAATACATAATTATGTTATAGTTGTTTACGATACAGAACTCATGTTCCTATTTAATAAAAAGTATTTCTAATTTTTTTTCTAAAAATACATCCATATATGGGGTCCACTTTTTTCTCATTGTCTGAATGCAATTATCGTGAAACGAAAATTGCCCAAAATCAAAGCCTCAGCGCTACACAATAATGGGGCGTATTTATAGTTATGTTGCTCTGCTTATTCTTTGGAGATTTTAGACTTTAATGTGTTCGATATTCAATTCGATAGGATGAAATGCACATATTATATACCTCCAGTAAAAATTGATATATGTGTATGTATTTTATTAATTATTTACATTTTACTTTTTTCATTTATTGACATTATTTTTTTTATAAAGGTATTGATATTAAAATTAAAAAAATACATACATACGCATATTTTTGTTTAAACAATTGACTAACAAAACAAAAATAATTTAAATTTAATTTCTTAGAAATGATATATATAAAATTTAAATGTGGTAATTTAATATTTTAAAAGAGAATTAATCATAAATGTAGTCTAGTGATATCATTAATATAAAATTAGTTCCTATTTATCGTTTGTAATGTAACCGCCGCGGCATTGAATTAGCCAAGTTTTGTAAAACACTTAAATAAAAATATTTCCACACTCTACTAAATTGCTTCTAAAGCTGCATCAAAGTGTCGGACTTCCTTGATGCCAAATTTTTTGTGGCAGAAACATACTATAGATCCTCAATTGATTTAGATCCGAACTTAATGCCGGCCACCAATAACGGAATATTGTGGTTTTGAAATATGCCTTTTTCGCCGGGCAATGGTGTATGGAAAGCCTTTCTTGCTGAAAACTAATTGTCACCATGGAACTCTTCTAGATTAGATACGCTTACTTTCCAGCATCTCTACATACATTTGTTATTGACACGGCCAGGCCCAAATCGAATTTTTATACAACATGCCTTTAGCACTAAAGAAGAAAAGACTCATCACCATGGTTATATGGTAGCAGGTCGGTCGGGGATGTCGACATTCTGCCAACCATTTGAACACCAGATAATTAAACTGTTTATCAATATGAAGATCTATTTCTTTTTGTCCCAAATCATATTCTTTTAATAAATGGCCATTTGTATTCTTGTAATGTTGCTCGTGACGTGGCCATAATTTTGGACTGATTCTTGAAGATGTTAACTTCTTTTGGCAATGAGCTGCTTGGAGATAACACATATTTGGTCGACTTAGTCTGACTTAATTTGGGTTAGTTCACTAATTCGCTATTGCTAGAGTCCTGCAGGAGTTACTTACTTATCCACCTTGGGAATCGCTGACTTTGATAATAATTTTGAGGATCATTCGTAAAAGCTGGTTTAATTCTTCGTGTTATTTATTGATGGTTTCGTTAACTGCGTTTATACCAATTTCTACCAGCTCATGCATGTTTTGATTTTTATCTGCTGTTTATGATAGTTCTTTTGTGGGTAGCATTTTTACCCAAAATAATACAAGTATTTACCTTTTGAAATTCAATTAGATTGTTTTTTCATAATATTGCTTGCACACCTCTTCTAACATTTTAATGTTGGAACCGCCATTGTAAGGATGTCGGTATTTCTTCAGTGACAAAGTCACAAATTGCATGAATGCGGGCATTTCATCAAAAGGTCAACCTACCCAAAAAATTAAAAAGTGGTTAAAAACTATATTTTATCGAATTTCAGGAGACAATCAAATGGTTACAGCATTATTCTACATTTTTCTTATATCCCAATTAAATACTTAGTTTCACGTATGTGTATATAATTTTTTCATTATAATTTGTAAAGGGTATTATGGCTTTGTCACAGAAGTTGTAAATGCAGAAAATATTCATTTCCAATCTTATAACTATATAAATATTCTTGATCAGGACGACGAGCTGAAATGATTGAGCTTTGTCCGGTCCGGTCTGTCTGTCCGTCTGTCCGTTCCATCTTTCGCCATGGCGAATCGCTAAAGCTAATGAGCTTCTAAACTTCAATAAATTTTTTTTCACAAAAATATCATATGATGTAAACGGAACCGACCGGATCGGATGACATATCGAGTAGCCGCCAGGGAACTATCGGTTGAAAAGTGGGCCTGCAGAGCAACTTTGTTTTTACCGTTAACGGCCCCCACTTCCGCACTATTTATTCTATACGCTTTCGCCATAGATGAAAGCCATTCAAATCGATGATCATCTTATACGCCATAGGAACCATCGGTTGAAAATACTTAGAGAAAACTTTTCGTTTTTAATGTTAACGTGTCTCACATCGTCCGATTATTATTATTAAACGCTTCATACAAATTTGGAAGTATTGGTCAAAATCGGATGACTTAGCATTCATAGCTGTCATAGGAACTAGCGGCTGGGGCGGTTTTAATGAGAAAACTTTTTTGCTTTTATGCTGGCGCTTTAAACCTGATTATTAAAAGACTTGTGGTAGATAAAAAATTTGGCAAGACGAAGTTAGTTTATTTCTGTTTTTTTCATAATAAATTTTATTATAAAAAGTGAATATAGATAACATGCATTTTGTTGTATCTAATTTCTCTGATGGGTACAAAGGGGTATACATGAATACATAAGAAACCATGACAAACTATGGGCATGTAATTAACTGTAAGTTTTTTATTTATGATATTATACAGAAACCAGATAAAAATAAGATGAAGAAAATGTCGTGCTGACATGAAGCGTGTGACAGGATTCAATTGTTTTAAAAAAAAACGCATTAATATTTTGAAGTCAAACGAAAAATATTATTATAACAATCAATACATAACATTTGTGGGAATATGTAGACTGCATTATAATTTTCCATCATGTTTCGCTGAAATCAGTGCTTGGATGTTTTTGAAAAAGTGACTTCTGTCTGTGTCGCGTGCGATCGCCTTACATTTTCTATCTTTAAATGAACAAATGCCTAAAACTGGATCTAACAGATTATGGTGCTAACCAAGAGCTATAAAATTGTGATGAAAAAATAAAAATCTAGGCACATGCTTTTTTCAGTTTGATTGCGTACAAATACATTCGACATCAGAGAATTGCCCAGTATATCAATTTTTGAGAATGAGATGTTCGCTTTTTCATAGTCAACCAGCAGAAACAGACAATTAGGTGCTTTTTTGAACACTTGGAAAAGGACATGAAGGGGTAAAAGAGAAAGAAAGTGTATACTTACAACCAATGTACCGTTATTAGATCGAAAGAAATAACAAAAACATTTTGCACATATATCAAAAGGTAATTCAAACCATCGTTCAAAGAATTAGTTTTTACCGCTCTTTGGTGTGCTATCGCACCACATATATCGATAATTATTTAATCTCTTCAGCCATTGAATTCGAAAAATGACGCAAGCTGAGTATTTGCCTAAACGGCGCTTGCTGGTCACACTAAGCACCAACAATAACAAAAAAAATTTGACTTTATTAGTTGTAGTACATTATTAGCAAAATTCTCGTCTAGTTTAACTCACTTAAGGCTAAGAAAGCAAACTGGGACTGAGATTAAAGTCTAAGTCTGTTGCCGGTGGAGAAAAGCGAGCTTAAGAGACGAAGCTAAAGACGGCTAACAACAACAACAACAACAAATTAAGCCCCCATAAAGGATACGAGACAAGTCCAGCGTGCCTGTGTGTGTGTGCGAGCGGTGCGTGACGAAGTTGGAATAATAACTGCACAAATCCAAATCAAGTGTAGAAGAGTGTCGCAGTGTAAAATCCCCCATAACCCCCGCAACCGCAACCACTGAAGTCTCTACTTGTTTATTTGGCTGATGTGCGGGGGGGTTGGGCACACAGCACATTTCCGTATTTACAAAATAGAAACCAATTCTAAGATAGCTCTCGCTCTCTGTCGCGCACGTGAGTGGGAGGAGCGAAGCCCCCAAGCAAGGACGCACAAATGGATGTCCTGGAGCTGTTGCGTGCGAGCGCCAATGGCTGTTACAACACAATATTCTCAGATGCCTGGTGTCAATATGTCTCCAAAGAAATCACAACGACGGTGAGTTCAATTTTCTTTGTTTTGTTGTCAACCAAAGTGAGTCAGAACTTAGAAGACCGAAAAGGGGTGGGTCAAGGGGGGTGAAGGATCGTGCGCGCCTTAGCAGCTGCAACTGGTTTGCGTCCAGGCTAATGATAACCGGAGACAGATGGAGAGAGCGTCTCTCTCACTCTCTGACAATGAATTAAAAACAGCTGCCTTTTGATTAACTCTCTCGATCGTGCTCTCTCTCTCTCTCTCTTGTTTTATCATGCACCGTTGCCTTGCACTTACACTTCCGTCAACAAAGTGGTTGCGTCTCGACAATTCTTCTGCTGCTCGCCCCAACTTACATAAAAACACTTTGCTGTCATTCGTAGAGCCTTATCACAAGGTGAATGATAACGCATTGCTCTAACCCCGAAAACTGCTTCCAAGGCACATAGCGAAACTGATAAAGCTCATGCCTCCATGTCATTTCGCTAATCACAAGCACGTGCAGAGCGCGGGGCGTGTGCGGGCGGCTAAATCAGTTGGCCATAATTCAATTAACCCCTTGGGGCCAAACCAATTTACTTCGCCCCCACCCCCTCCGCCTTGCGACTCGTGGCTGGCGCGCCGATCGGCAACCAACCAACCGATCTCAGCGGGCAGGTGCGTGTTGCTTGTCTCTTTTCGACGGAAATTGCGTTTAATTGCAAACGGTTTTGAGTTTCCAATTAGCTGGAATTGCCTACGATGCCAATTGGATTTTTGTTGTCTGCGGCGCAGATAAAGATTTGCATTTGTCTGAAACCTGTTATAAATATAAACCATAAAGCAACAACGACAACAACAACAACAACAAAATGTGCAGTAACAAATGTCAAATGCAAACTGCGGAAACTGCAGGCAATATAAACAGAAACAACAACAAACAAGTGTGGGCAGCGACGTCGACGTCAACTTTCAATGTCAAACTGAACTGCACTCACAAACAGGCACCGATCTGTTTCTCCTCCAAACTAAATTTGAATTGGATTTGGCATTAACAATGACCGGACACTTGAGTTACGTTTAACACATTTGTTAGGGCCGGCGCCTAGCTAGCCCGGATGGTATGTCATACATACAAATGTCAGTCAAGTTAGCCTTTAACCTATGGGACAAGGGAAAATTGAACCCCTAAATCGGTTAAACTTCGGACAAACTTGAGGTTCGAGATAACTGGGATTAAGTAATCCTGGGCCACTTTCCACGCAGGTTCACCCAATATAGATAAATTGTTATCCGTGTTACAAATGATTGTATATTAGTGAGTCCAGTGTTTGCCAAGCCAACAAAGTGGGTGTATTGGTGATCGAACAAGCGACGGAAAACAGCTTTGACCTACTTTATCGACCCTCTATCGGCTAATGTCTGCGTGAATAGGGAAATGTGTTCGGCCCCCTGCGGGCCAGGCGTGTCTCTCTCTTGCTCACCAACAGAAGCACATTTTTCTTTCCTCTCCATTTGGCCGGCCCTGACGTAGAGGTTTGCGATTACTGATTTACAATGATTTAATTTTCAAAATGTTTGCGATAGCGAAAATGAGAGCATAGTTAATACACTTAAATATTTACTGATAATAAATAATAAAAATGCAAGTGAATGTTTGGACAAAGGCAGGTTGACCTTGCATTGGTAACCAATCATACTTTTTGTTCAATTCTTTTTCATCAACTATGATTGTTAAATTTACCAATCGCAATCGGCAATCACTGCATTCAGCAGATAAAAAGATAAAATGGAAATTTGTGTTGAATGGGTCCAATCTTCAACGTTTATTATGAAATAGGGTTGTCGAAATATCGATATTGAATACATTTTGACGATATTATTATGAATACTCTATTTTGGTTTTTGTACAAAATGGAAGGTTTCTTAAGGGCATTCTCTTGGATATTAATGGCATCAGTAATACTAGTAATATCCAAGAGAATGCCTTCAGAAAACCTCAAAATTAAATCATATGTTTGGCCATATGCTCAGATGGCGAAAATAATTATCCAATAACTGCGCTAGCTTAAACGGGATGATATATTATGGAAAAAATGCTATAAATCGAAAGATGTCTGTCTTTAGAGGCCAATTTAGACACTTACCGCTGTACTTATGTAGCGCCTTTGATTTTTTAAAAATGCATTGATATGTGCTTTGTCGCAAATAGCTCATAAACTCAGACATTTATGCCTATTGTGGGGCCTATAAATCTTAGAGTGCCAAAAAATGCAACATTTTCGTTTTTCCGCCATATCTTGGAAACTAGGCTAATGAAATGGTCATTTTGTTGGCCTGTGTAATACATGCAAACTTATTTTTCTCTGAAGGCTCATTTTATTCTCTTAACTTTATTTTTGTTGTACTTAAACAACAACAGTAATAACATAAATTTCTTAAAATGCGTTCCTTAACTGATAAAAATAATATTTGACCACTATTAATTCGTACGCAGCGTTGAATATTTACTTCTTCTTCTTCTTCTTCTTGATTGGCCCGATGCATGCATCACAACCGTTCGACGGTCTCGGCCGCTGCAACCAATGTCCGCCAGTCGCTTCTGCTCCGTGCGAGCTGGGACCAGTTGGTCACACCAAGCTTGGCAATGTCTGCCCGAACCTGGTCTTCCCATCTTAGTCGAGGTCTTCCCCGCCTGCCTCTTC
This sequence comes from Lordiphosa stackelbergi, assembly GCA_018904235.1. Classification (NCBI taxonomy): domain Eukaryota; kingdom Metazoa; phylum Arthropoda; class Insecta; order Diptera; family Drosophilidae; genus Lordiphosa; species Lordiphosa stackelbergi. The sequence continues at coordinate 52,942 of JAEIFU010001449.1, read as the reverse complement.
CTCCGTAGTCAGCCGCCTTCGAATAATAAGCTTTCCTTACTGGAGCTTCTTCGTCCATCCTGGTGACATGTCCTAACCAGCGCAGCCGCTGTTGCTTTATGCGCTTGACCAGACAGGTGTCCCCATAGAGCTCATACAGTTCGTCATTATTTCGAATGCGGAAATCATCGCCAACTTTTAAAGGTCCTTAAATCCTCCGAAGAATCTTTCGTTCAAACACGCCAATCGCCGCTTCATCCGCTGCTGTCATTGTCCATGCTTCTGCGCCGTATTGCAGGACTGGGATGATAAGCGACTTGTATAGGGCTAATTTTGTTCTTCGCTTGAGGTCTCTGCTCTTGAGCTCCCTACTTAGCCCGTAGTAGCATCGGTTTGCAAGAGTGATCCTTCGTCGGATTTCCAGGCTGATGTCGTTGTCGCTGGTTATCGTCGTTCCGAGGTAAACAAAATCCTCTACAACTTTAAAGTTGTATTCTCCCATTGTAACAGATTGTCCAAGACGCAAGGACTTTTTGTCCGCGGATACAAGGTATTTCGTCTTGTCCTCATTTACCGCTAAACCCATTAGTTCAGACTGCTTCTCAATCTCTGAAAACGCCCTGCTTACCGCCCGTTCGTTTTTGCCGATGATGTCGATATCATCGGCATAGCATCGCGAGTAGCATTAGATCTTTATAAATAAAGGCGCCCGTTCTGTTGGCATGTGGGCACCGGCGCAGTATATATTCCATCAGTAGATTGAAGAAGTCACACGATAAGGTATCGCCCTGCCTAAAACCTCTCTTCGTATCAAATGGTTCGGAAAGGTTCTTTCCTATTTTGACGGAGCTTTGTGTACTTCTCAACGTCATCATGCAAAGACGAACGTACTTTGCTGGTATACCAAGGGTAGACAAGGCTTCAAAAAACCTTGACCTTATCGGCGTGTCGAAGGCTGATTTATAATCAACAAATAGATGGTGTGTGTTGATGCCTCTCTCATAGGTCTTCTCCAGGATTTGTCGTAGTGTGAATATCTGGTCTGTGGTGGATTTACCAGGTCTAAAGCCACACTGATAAGGTCCAATCAGTGTGTTAATAAGCGGCTTAAGACGTTCACAAATAATGCGCGACAGAACCTTATAGCAATGGGAAGGAGACTGATCCCGCGGTAGTTGGCGCAAACTGCAGGGTCTCCTTTTTTAAAGATTGGGCATAGAACACTTAAATTCCAATCGTCGGGCATGCTTTCGTCAACCCATATACGGCAAAGAAGTTGGTGCATGCACCTTACCAATTCTTCCCCTCCAGCCTTGAACAATTCAGCGGGCAGCTCATCAGCGCCTGGTGATTTATTGTTCTTTAGCCTTTGTATGGCTAAGCAGACTTCCTGTTGGGTCGGCGGGTCTATCTCTATGTTGTCGATTGGTGGCATCGCTACTTCTCTAGAGGCGGCATCATGTTCGTCATCGCCTCCCAGTAGGTTGAAGAAGTAGCTTCTCCATTTGTTAAGCACCACTTGCGGATCGGTGACCAGATTCCCGTGTTCGTCTTTGCATTGTGCGACTCTGGGCTTAAAACCTTCTGTTAATTGCTTAATTTTTTGTAAAATTTTCTGAGTCTCACTCATGCCGAATATTTACTGTTTGATTTAAAATAAAAAATTTTTTGTTACTAATATTGGGTAACATCGCCTTTGGCCTCTACAACACATTTACAACGCTTTGGTATAGATTTTAATCAATTCTGGCATTGTTCAGTTGAAATAGAGTTCCACATCTCTTTCAGTTTTATTTTTTAATCAGAAAGGGTTCTTTGAGGATCATTTTTTAGGTTTCTTTTCATTATTGCCCATATATTCTCGATTGGGACCCAACTTCCTTATACTGCAGCCATTATTTGGTTCTTTTGGCAGTACGAGATGATGCTCCATCCTGCCGAAATGTATATTTACCTCAGTCAGCCAGTTTTGGTATGGATAGCAGCAAACTTTCTTCTAGTATGTTAACGTACTTTTCAGCGTTGATCATCCCCTCAATAAAGTGCAGTTGTCCTACTCCTTTGGCAGACATACAAACCCACACCATTATGCTTGCAGGGAACTTAACTGACCTTTTAAGGCAGTCTTTATGGTACGCTTTAGTTTTGTTACGGATGACTCTCCTTCGCGCATCACCGACACTCACATCAAATTAAGCTTCATCGCTAAATATGATAGTGTTCCATTGCCTTTGAGTACAAGACATCCGTTCCCAAGACCATTGTTAACGCTTCTTCTTTTGACGAAGCGTAAGCTATGATTTTTCCTTGGCCTAAGAGTAATAAAAGCTATTGAGTATGTAACTTATATCCAATATCTCGCAACTGCACGCGCGTCCACTCCCGCTTAACACTTTTTGCGATTTAATCAGACCACTCAGATGCTAAATTTCTTAAACTTTGGCGACGATCAGTCTTCACAATTATGACCAGGGCTCTTTTGTCACGAGCTGTTATAGCCGATGTTCGTCCTCTATTTGCGATATTATTTTCAACATTGCCATTTTTATACCCTTGGAGAGGGTATATTGAAATTGTCCGGATGTTTGTAACGCATAGAAGGAAGCATCTCCGACCACATAAAGTATATATATTCTTGATCAGCATGACGAGCTGAGTTGATATAGCCATGTCAGTCTGTCCGTCCGTCTGTTTCTATGCTATCTCCTCCCTCAGTTTTAAAGCTATCGTAACCAAACTTTGCACGAAGTCTTTTGGTACAAATACGCTGCACATTTGTCGGAACCGGCCGGATCGGATGACTATATCATATAGCTGCCATAGGAACGATCGGTTGAAAAAGTAGTTTTAGTTAGAAAAACTTTTTTGTTTTCAATGTTATCGCTCCCAACCCCCGTATTTATAAGTTTTCTATGATTTCACATAATTTCACCGAGATTTATCAAAATCGGACAACTATATAGTATAGCTGCCATACAAAAGATAGGTCTGAAAAAAAGTTTTAGTAGGAAAAACTTTTTTGTTTTCAATGCTATCGCTCCCAAACTCGTTACTGATAAAATGATATGCTAACACACATTTTTGTCAAGTCTGATCCAAATCGGATGACTATAGCATATAGCTGCCATAGGAATGATCGGTCGAAAAAATAGTTTTAGTGAGAAAAACTTTTTGTTTGCAATTGTAGCGTCTTTGTACATTCCAGTTATGAATATTATCTGTCTCAACACAATTTTGGAGAGTTTGATCAAAATCGGATGAATATATCATATAGCTGCCATATAAAAAACTGGTAGGAATATATCATGCTCCAAGGGTATATAAACTTCGGTCGAGCCGAAGTTAGCTTTCCTCTATTTTTCTTAAAAATTTTTACAATTCCTTGAACGGGCGACTTAGCAAGATTTAATTGCTTGGCTATTTCACCAAAAGTGTTTCCAGATTTATAATAATCTACAACTAAATTTCTTATTTCTTTCCAAAAAGCTTACCACGTGCCATCGTTGCTAAGCTTTGAATAATTTGAAGCCATTACAGATTTCTTACATTCTGAGTTGTGTAACTGTTTTCAGATTATGACTAGATAGTGATAATGTTACACTGTTTGCTTTTGTTTTGATCTTCTTTAAATTCTAAGCTAAGCTAACGTACCGTACAAATTAATTGTAGTCAATTTTTTAATATTATTATTGTTGTTGTTGAAGTAAAACAAAATTTTTTCTGAAGTTAAGAGAATAAAATGGTCTTTTAGAGAAAAATTAGTTTGCAAGTATTATCTACATTAGTATTCAAAATATTGCCTGTTAAACATTTCATACAGGTAAAAAAGCTAGCCGTACGAATTAATAGTGGTCAGGGCTCGTATACTGCAGATCGCACAGGGAGGTTCTTGAAACAGCTGTAATTGTGGTAGTTTATGCTCTCTTAGCTTAACTGACAAACAGCTCAGCAATCCGGTCCTGAACCGATCTCTGGAGAACAGGTTTGGTTGGTTTTTTATAGAGTTGGTATTTTTAGAACTTTCATAACTATCACAATAGACAGAAGACAGGTTAGACAAATTTTTATAGTGCCAATTGAATTCAATAAACAAATGTTCTAGAACAAAAATTTGAAAATCATACTCAAACTCGGTATATTACGACTTGGAGAAGTGAAATCAAGCTTAATTCATGTTTAAAAATTGCAAAACAAGTCCTCGTATTTATGTACCTAGATGGTGAAGACAGCTTTGCAAGTCCGACTTAGCTCATTATAGTGAAAGAGGCCTATTCGGGAATTGATTAAAGATTTTAATAATTTTGTAAGCTTTTTTTTACCAAAGGTTCGTTAAGTAAAGAAACTAATCTTTCACCGAATGAGATCCCACGACACTTTAGTATTCACCGAAACATATATAGCAACCTCATTTGCCATTGTACCGCTTTAAGTAGGATAATTGGTTAACTCCTTCTACTCAAACTGTGGGAGTCATCCGTACTAGATATCCCAGCTCTATATAAGTTTATTCTTGCTACACAATGGCTCAGTATTGAGGACCCCCATCAGGATTAGTACGGCTTAAAAAACTATATAAAGGGTGATTTTTTAGCATATTTCTATTTGACAAAACTGTTTTTGGCAGCTCAGCTGTTTTCGCATCACATGTTACTGTCAAACGTATTCAGTTTGGTTTATAATTGAACCATGTATCGACGTGCAAACGAACAACGCTTGCAGATTGTTGAATTTCATTATCAAAGTGCACGCTCGGTTAAGAAAGTGCATCGTGCACTTTGGTCAGTTTGGGCGACCTTCTGAGGCGACGATTCGAAATCTTGTGGGCGAAGTTATCGCCCCATATTTACATTATTGAACATTGAACCACCAGCACGCATATATACAGGTTTTGTCCGGAAAGTATTAGGATTAATTTTCTTCCGTCGTGACTGTACTTCGGAGCGTGCGCGCACCGACTGGATTTGGTAGAGGGCGTTCCTAGCTAACGAACGAGCGGCAGTTGTCTCCGAGTCAGGACAGGCATTTTCGCGCGACGTGTTTCTGTAAGTGCAAGAGGTACGCAATTAAAGTCTGTGTAATACTTGGGAAATCTGCTACAGAGACGTTTGATATGATCAAGCAGGCTTACCCAGATGTTGCTTTAGCAAGAAGCGGTGTGTTTCGGTGGCAAGAGGCCTTTTTGGAGGGCCCGGAAAAGGTCGCCGATGAAGACTGTGCTGGAAGAACTTCGACACCGACAATATGACTCGTGTGCGCAAAGTGTTGAACTCAGACCGTCGACTAAGAATTCGTTGAATTGCCCAGATGTTAAATTTGATCAAAATCTGTGGTTCATGACATTGTGACGGAGCATTTGGACATGCGCAAGGTGTGCGCGAAGATGGTTCCAAAAGCGAACTTGAAAAGTGACTTCTTGTGAACAGCTACCTGACCAAGGCCGGCATCCCAACGCTTCCGCAGCCGCCCTACAGCTCAGCTTAAAAGGCCTATGAGAGGTAAGCATTTTGAGAAGACAGAGGGGATCCAAGCAGCATGCACCGCGGCTCTCAAGGCTATTCCTGAGAATGCCTTCCGTGACGCCTTCAATGCTTGGAAATCGCGCTGGCAGCGAAAGTTTTCTTCTTGAAAGTTTTTAAGGAACTGTAACGATTGGCTCAATAAATTTTTTTAAATCGACTCAGTCCTATTACTTTCCGCCAAACCCTGTAAAGTGTGGAAAAGGTGTTGTTAATGACCGTGAATTATCGATTCGGCGCCGTTCGCAGGAATTGGACCTCTGTTACTCCACTAGGTGGAAAATGTTGCGAAGGGATTTGGGTATAAAACTTTTTAAAATACAGCTGGTGCACAAGGCCACAAAGGTTAACTTTTGGTGAATGGGCGCTGAAAAGTTGGATGAAGATCCACTTTTTTATCGGAAAATTGTGTTCAGCGACGAAGCTCACTTCAAGTTGATTGAATATTTGAAAAAAAAAAAAATTGCCGACAAGACCGCAACAGTAGACTCACTGGAAGGCAAAATTTAAGAATTTATTCGTAGCATACTGCCCAATATGTTAGAGAGAGAGCATGCCATAATTGGACCCAGCGTATGAACCATTTGAGGCACCGCCGGGGTCAACATTTACATAAAATCAGCTTGAAACATGAAATTATATAGATCGTTCTATCGATTTAAATAAAGATTTCTTACATTTTTCTGAATTTTATGTATTTTTTTAATGAAATCTAAAAGCTACTAAAAAGTCACCCTTTATATGGCAAGCAATGTTAGCAAAAGTCCTTAGTAGGAACGTGACTTGTCAATCTCAAACTTAATTGCAAAATGCTTTCAAAATGTAATAGGATATTATCGGCATTGCTCCCACTTTCAGAATCAAAATTTATTGTTTTCTGTACGGATTTTTATTTGTTTATAGGTTTAACTATGTTCAGCCGAACATTAAATTGAAAACATGATAACAAGCAACATTGAAAACCAACGATATCAGATTTTCACCCATATTAAACATGAACCGACTAATAGCAGGTGTGTGGTCAGAGTGCGCATTAACAAGTAATAAAACTAAGTTAAAGAATTCACAGAATGAGATGATATAATACTGTTTACGACCAGCGTTAAATTCAAGAAGAAAAACTATTATCTAAAATATATTTATCAGAGAGCGGCATTTGCTGCCGCCAATCAATGTTCATTGACAAATTTACTTATTATATGACTCCGATTCGTTTATCTTACGATATTGCGGTCATGCGCGGTCATATATTTATTATTATTGTAGGTTGTAAAAAATAATCTCCAGCTACCGCATATTCAATACGACTAACAAAGAACTTTTGTTAGAAAATTACGGTTATAAAACTATTAAAATTTAACCCGACACAGCTATTGCTCGTTGTGTTGTTCAAAATTATAAAGGAGTGGGCGTGGCAAAAATTTGATGCAAACTTGATCTGTGTACAGGCAATTGGAGTCTACTTTTCAAATTTGGTTACTCCAGCTCTTCTATTCTGCGAGGTCTAGGTGTTAATAAAGATAGACGAACGGACGGACAGACGGATATGGCTATATAGACTTGGCTGTTGATGATCAAGAATATATACTATATATAGTCGAAAATGTTTCCTTCTGCCAGTTACATAAATTGGCACGACTTTAGTATAACTTTTTTTTTTGTCCCTTAACCGCTTTACCGTTTTGCTAAAGAGCTGATATAGTAAGGCTTTTTGTAAAAATGTTGTTAAATTTTTTGTGAATTGTTTTTTGGTGCCCTACGGATGAAGATCGAAACATTCGGCATTTTTACTGTTTTACTATCAAAAGGGTAAAAACGCAATTCATGCAAGGCGAAAATTATGTGATGTGTTCGGAGAAGATGTGTTGACCGAACGCCAATGCCAAAATTGGTTTGCAAAATTTCTTGAGGATGCACCACGTCCTGGAAGGCCTCTTGATGCCGATGTGGATAAAACAAAGTCGTTGGTCGATGCAAATCGTTGAATAACAACTCGAGCGATTGCTCAAAGATTAAATTTGTCTAATGCGACCGTTTACAAGCACATGAAACATCTAGGATTAATTTCGAAGCTTAACATATGGGTTTCTCATGTTCTTACAAAACGAAATTTGAGAACTCATACAAGTTTGATGACTAGCCAAAAGCTTTTGCAGCTTGAATGGGATGTGCTATCACACCCACCATATTCTCCAGACTTGGCATTCTCGGTCTATAACTTGTTCCGGTTTCTGCAAAATTTTTTGGATGGGAGAACCTTTACCTCAAATCAGGACGTCAAAAATCACTTGGACCAGTTTTTTGCCTGCAAGAATCAAAAACTTTATGATTCTTGCCCGAAAGACGGCAAAAGGTATTGGATCAAAATGGAGAATATATAGTTTCATAAAATGTTTTACACGATACAAAAATGTTGAATCAATCTGTGATGACCGAAAGCAACAATACAATATTAAGCTGGCTTGAGGTCTCGTTATGTTTGCATATAACTTCAAAAACAGGAACACAAAACACACCACAAAGAAAGGTTAGTTGATCGTACAGCTGTTTTATTGGTATCTCTACCAAATCATCAGCGATCTTTGCCCTTTTTGTACTGAAGCCAACAGCTCCTACTCCATGCCAAAGCTGCCATAATCGTTTGGGAATTCCTAAACGACTTGACAGCAAAAACCGGCACACGTGAAAAGGATATGTCGAATCTGGCCTGAAGCAGCGTGAAATCGCTAAAAAGTTTTGACGAAGCCAAAATGTTGTTGATATAATGGAAATAATTTGTGAGGAGGACCACCTCATCATCTAGAAGACTTATCATCAGAACAGCTTCAAATTCTCATCGATCTGCTGCCAAAATCAGAGTAGAATGGGTTGCATGCAAGTCTGCCAACTGTAAAACGCATAATTCGGAGTGCCAATCATTTAACAGATTCAGTTTGTTACGTCAATAATGAACGCATATGTCAATAAAACTGTAATTAATAAAGTCGCCTTTATACTTGTCATACATCTCTTAAGAGACTCTCTGACTATAGTGTAACAGCAATTCAAATCTTTATATATAAAAATCTCGTTTCACAAACTTTGTTAGCAAACTCCTCCGAAATGGCCTGACCGAGTTTAATGAAATATTTTTTATATATTATATTTGATAGGTGTAGAATAGGTTTTTAACTATATTTCGTAACGTCTTGGTTTTTAGCGACCTGATCTGTGTAAATCCAAATATTTGGTTATTCCACTCGCGGTCAACTGTTTTTTGGATACTTATCAAACTCCGTGGCGAGCACTTGTTTCTTGTCTCGCATCAATCCCCTTGAAGACGGTCTCCGATGTGGGCTCGAAATATATTGGGAAACAAAAAGAATCCACCGTTTTTGATTTCTTGGATGGGACGGATGACCCCGAGCCGGAATAACCAAACATTTGGATATTAGGTGATTTGGATGTCCCTCTGCATAACATTCTTTTCAATTGACGACGCTGCAGGCTGCTCATTTGTATCACTCTGTGTTTTATTATTGTGAAAATCGTTATTGTATCAATTTGGCCTATCTGTGTGTGTGTAAGCAATGCCAGAACAACGTAAGGGTGGCTATTTGGGCCATCGAACGAATGCAGCAACACACATGCGAAATGTTAGGGCAGCAAGTACAGATCAACAATTAGCTTTTTAGAAGTCAACAACAAGCGCGCTGGACAGATGTTAACATACGCAGAACAATTGACCGACAAAAGCCAACAAGAACATCTAGCATTTACATCTGCTTCGTTCCTTCGTCTCCCATTCGAGTATGAGCCAGGTTTCGAATATTCCGCTCATTCGTAGGTCCTGATTGGTGCTATGGACAAAGAATGTCCCAATTGTCATGCGCTCAAATTCAAAAATGAGTCCACCGATATTGAGGCACCACCAGAACCATTGAACGGCTTGCTCATCGGCACGGACTTAGATTCAAACCTGTTTCAGGAAGTCCATTCATAGATTTAATTTCTGCTTTCAAATGACTTCGTTCGGCGATACAGAAATAATGCACAATACAGCGGCAAATGGTCAGCAATTTAATTCAAGCTTCAAAACCAAAGGCCAAGTGTACCAATGCCAAACGAAGCACATGAATTGTTACAAATCAAATGAGGACGTCAATCTTATGGATGCAATGTTGCGGCTATAATAACTTCAATTCGTCTAACGCCAGGCGCATCGTCGGCGAGCTGAAAAAGCACAATGAATTATTAAAATTCTCTAAATCACACGTGCACGAATTGCGAAGTGACAATCACGCTATTGTTATCAATCCTCATAAATTTCCAGGTGGAGAGCACGTAGATTTCATGCGCCTGGCGTTAAGCGAATCGTTATATTTTGTTTAACAACCGAATAATTCACCAAAATATTTACTAAAAACAATTTATTTGGCAGAACAACGTTTGCCGGGTCTGCTAGTAACTCTAAATATTTAGAGAAGGCGGCCTTCTTTGATTAAATAGAAAAGGTTTTATTTAGATAAGAGATTCTCTATAGAGAAGTTTGACAAACTACTATTTAGAGATATATGACAAGTGTGAAGGCACCTTTAAGCTTTTCCACAATTTTCGAAGATTTTTGGAAGGATTCAATGGGTATACCAGAACGATAACGCCCTCATTCATACTTCCAAAGTAGTAAAACAGTGGACAAACAATCCTCATACCTTCATACTTCCAAAGTACTATAACAGTGGACAAACGATCAAAATGTAAAATTCTTCTCACTTTTTTCTCGGGTCCCGTCAGAATCACGCACTTATTTTCGCTACACTAACACCGTCCCGTCCTAATCCCGACCAACAATTTTCAATTCACTTCCGGGGAGTATGAGGATTTTAGGGATTTCGTAGTTTCTATTTTATATTTTAATTTCTCTGTCTTTTGCAGATGTACCTGTATTTCGCATTGGGCGTGCTATCCGTGCTGTTCATTGCCTGGTTCATGTACTTCAAGCGTCAGGCACGGCTGCGGCTGCGCGATGAGATTGCACGCTCGCTGAGCGCCGTCACCTCATCTAGCGGCGATCAGCGTGGCCTGCGGTTTCGCAAGCGCGACAAGATGCTCTTCTATGGCCGGCGTATGCTGCGCAAGATGAAGAACGTCAGCGGGCAGATGTACAGCAGTGGCAAGGGCTACAAAAGGCGGGCGGTAATGCGGTTCGCTCGTCGCATCCTCCAGCTGAAACGCGAGAATATGCCGCTGGAGATGCGAACAGTGGAGCCGCCAGCTGAGTATCTTGAGGAGACAATCGAGGGCAGTGATCGTGTACCGCCGGACGCCCTGTATATGCTGCAAAGCATACGGATCTTTGGGCACTTTGAGAAGCCTGTGTTTCTCAAGCTGTGCAAGCACACCCAGCTGCTGGAGCTGATGGCCGGCGACTATCTGTTCAAGATCACAGATCCCGATGACAGTGTGTACATTGTGCAGTCGGGCATGATCAATGTGTACATCTCGAATGCGGATGGCAGCACGCTCTCGCTCAAAACTGTGCGCAAGGGTGAGTCGGTGACGTCGCTGCTCAGTTTCATTGATGTGCTTTCTGGTAATCCCAGTTATTACAAGACGGTAACGGCCAAGGCCATTGAGAAATCGGTGGTCATACGGTTGCCCATGCAGGTGAGTGTGTTTCTCTTGGACCAACATTATTTGGATTCACTGACTCTAAATTAATTCTGCTTTTTCCACGACAGGCTTTCGAGGAGGTTTTCTTAGAGAACCCGGACGTGATGATACGCGTCATCCAGGTGATAATGATACGACTGCAGCGTGTACTCTTCACCGCTTTGCGCAATTACCTCGGCCTCAATGCGGAGCTCGTCCAGAATCATATGCGCAGCAAGGGTGTTCAACTGCCTGGACCCCTTAACTCGCAGTCCTCACGTCAGATGGCGGCAACTACCGCCATACCGCAATTGGCAGCACCATTGTCCTCAGGCGGGCCCAGCAATCGACAATTACTTTCGCCCTCGCGTCCCTCGCGCGAGGAACACACTCTGTCTGATCCTAATCCCAATCCGGATGGCAGTGGCGTGCCCGAAGTGCACGGCGATGCGCCCAACATTGATCTGTATCATCAGCATCAGCATGGCAGTGTATCGGCAGGCAATTTGTCGACACGTCGCGGATCATTGGGAACTGAGGTGGGTGCCACCTCGTCGATAGACTTGCGCTTGGTGCAGTCCTCAGCGGTAGAGAGTTTGCGCAAAGAGCTGGGCCTACCCGAAGAGGATGCCCACATCATTGAGCCGTTCGTAGAGGTAAGAGAGATGGAGCCCAATGTGACCCTCATCACCGAGGGCAATGCGGATGATGTTTGCGTGTGGTTTGTGATGACCGGCACGTTGGCTGTATACCAGGGCAATCCTGATGCCTCGCGTACCGCCAAGCAGGACAAGGCCGACATGCTCATACACTTTGTGCATCCCGGTGAGATAGTGGGAGGCCTGGCCATGCTGACGGGCGAGGCCAGTGCCTACACGATCCGATCTCGCAACAATAGCCGCGTGGCCTACATACGACGTGCAGCCATTTACCAGTAAGTGTAATCCTGGAAAGCAACTTCAAAGCACCATTAATCCTTCTCTCTGTAATTCCGTATAGAATTATGCGACAACGTCCTCGAATTGTCTTGGATTTGGGAAACGGTGTGGTGCGTCGACTGTCGCCCTTGGTGCGTCAATGTGACTACGCTTTGGACTGGATCTTTCTGGAGTCGGGTCGTGCCGTTTACCGCCAGGACGAGAGCAGCGATAGCACTTACATTGTTCTCAGCGGACGTATGCGTTCAGTGATTACGCATCCCGGTGGCAAGAAGGAAATAATCGGCGAGTATGGCAAAGGAGATCTTGTGGGCATTGTGGAAATGATCACAGAAACGTCACGCACCACCACAGTGATGGCGGTGCGTGACTCAGAGCTGGCCAAACTGCCGGAGGGTCTGTTTAACGCCATCAAGTTGCGCTATCCGATTGTGGTGACCAAGTTGATTAGCTTTCTGAGTCATCGGTTCTTGGGCTCGATCCAGACACGCGGCAGTGTGGCCCCCGGTGCCCCTGTGGAGGCCAATCCGGTGACGCACAAGTATTCCACAGTGGCACTGGTACCCATTACGGATGAAGTGCCATTAACGCCGTTTACCTACGAGTTGTATCACTCGCTTTGTGCCATAGGTGGGTAAAGCACTAAACAGTGGCTCGTTTTAAAACAATTCGTTGCAAAAATCAATTTACTTAACACATATTTAAGTTGAATTTCTGATTATCCAAATACTGGAACCCAAAAGGTTTCATTTCGAATTTCATATTGCAATGTCAGTGCATCCATTTCTGGAGTACCTCAAGATAGTCACTTTGGTCTATTGTTCTTACTCACTTTAAGAATGATATCCTCATGCTCTGTCGTGATCTTAGTCGACCTATGATTAACATATACAATTTTGGTCTCTCTCTATCAGTTGCAAGCTACCTTGGATGTCATATCATGGTGCCAAGTTAATCTTTTAAGGAAGATTCGTTGTCACTTTATACCGTCTATTAGTAAATTATCTAGGGGTAATTCTTGAGAATGTAACAACCCCTGTTTTAAGCGTCAAAGTCAAAGAAATTTGATGATCCCTATCCGACCAAGATTCTTTGCACCTCTCTTGTGCGTCCAATTCTTGAGTACGGTCTCCGCTATATACGATCCAAAAGCTAGAATTAAGTATGTGAAGAAAAAAACAATTTTTTCGTTTGCTCTTTGTGGTTTTAAGTCAAGTCCACAGCCGTAGCATCGTTCAGTGCTGCGTTTGGTGCATTTTCCAAATTTAAATCGTCGCCATCCTCATCGCTTGATTCGTTCGACAATTCATCGTCGCTATTGATAGAATCGAACATGTCCAGAAGTTGTAAATCAGTCAAATCCGACAATTTAAAGCGTTTTCGCGTTAGTAGAGACATTTTTTCTCTTCATACTCAATATCTGTGAAGAAAAATTGTGCAGTAATCAAAACTTGCCTTGTAAAAGTGCCTTGTCAATGTGAAATATTCTCGGCAAAAAAAACGCCCAAAAGCCCAAGAGTGTCTCAGGGCACTTATTGCTATTTCACTGCTCCATCGCTCAATTTTTATTTATTCACAAATGTGAAACTTGATTTTGACTAAGAACAAACATACCTTTAACGGAAAAAATACGGGTTACCTGCATATCACTGTTAATATTTTAATTTAATCAGAAGTCTGCGGTACGTTCCACGTAAGTTTTAAACATATGATTGACATGATCCAACACCCAACCGCTTTGTTTTTAAAACGATAATCTGCGAAAGGGCTAAAGAGTTAAGCTGTCAACCATTTTAAAACCCATCGTCCTCTTAATATGCCTATCATCAGATTCCATTCATTCTTTGGAAGTTGCTATACAAATTTCTCTAGGGGACGTTTCAATATTCTGTCCTGCTTCTTCACCTTAATCCAACTCCAACGACTTCATATATTTGGGAGGTTTATAAATATAAGAATTTCAGCTCAATACAAATTTTCTCTAAGAATTAAATTTGAAATTTCAGAATTTATAATATTCGGAAATTCAAAAACGGAAACAGGCCTCAATTAGCTTCAATAACCATGTAATGTACCAAACTGGCGGTTTTTTAAACTGTGTAAACCACTGAACCGAACTAGTCCTTATTTCCAAGCGGGCTTGCATCACTGAAAAAATATGATTGATTTCGAATATGAAATTGAGAAGTAGTTTACTTTTTTCTATAACTAGCTGTTTTCCCGGGATGCCCGGGTGTGGATATGTTTTTTATGAGAGCGTTTACATTCAATTTTGAACTCGTTGAAAGTTGATATTAACATTTGAACCTGTTCGAAATCAGTTTCAAATTGAGAAAATTCATGCACATCAAATTATATGTTTAATGTCTCACACCATAATTTGACAAATTTTGAAATTTTTATGATAAATCGTCTTAAAATAATTCAGATTTTAAAGAGTTAAAACATAATAGGTTCCTTCTATTTTGATCAAATGAAGAAGTTATTTTCAATTAGGTAAAATTCTCAAAATTGTCAAAGTGTTTGTCACAATGTGAACCTCAGACCTATTTTCCCAAGCACTGCCTAAATAATTTCTGGGTTGTGGACCTGAACCAATGTGTTTTTTAAACGGGTTCAGCTGGCTGGTTCGGCTTACTTCATAGTAACAGCCTACACATCAAGTTTCCAGTTCATGGCTTAAACAATTTCTGAGATATTGCTCTGAACCAAGGCTGCAAACCTGTGAAATTCTAGAAAAGGTACGGTCCGGGGCTTGAACACGTTAAAAATTCTAAGGTTCGGTTCTCGGATCCTTGGTTCATCGGTTTTACGAACGTTGATACAATTTCCGGTAAAATAAGACATTTTTGGTAAAAAAAATTTTTTTTCGCAATTTTCTTTCTTGAAGTCGTAATATGCCAAGTTTAAATATTGTTTTGAAATGATCAACCGCCATTCCCAAAAAAAATTATTTTTATCCTGCTCTGAACTACTGTATAACCGGTTCGATAACGGTCCTGATCCAGCAAAATATCCAACTCCTTATTTTGACCTATAGTCCAGATTTCAAGTTCATTGCTTAAATAACTTTTGAGATATTGCACTGAAACTCTTTATAACCATTTCGACACCGGTCCTGATTCTACCAAACAAACTCCAATCTACACCCAAAAAAGACATAGCTTAAATAACTTCTGAGTAATGGGCCTGAAACACGTATAATACTTTCGATACCCATCCTGATCCAGTTAAATATCCAACTACTCATTACCAACCTACCGACCAGATTTAAAGTTCATAGCTTAAACTGGAGTTGTCGATATTTGTCTTATTCAAAAATCAAAATTTTCAATATCGATATTTGATATATCGCGTCCAAAAAATCGGTATAATCGATTATTTCCTAAAACTTAAGAAAACTGAAAAGTTTTTAAGGAACGACTTTACCATTGTTGAGTTACCTTGTATGGGTTGTTATGGCCGTTGTGGCTCATGAAAATAAAACATTAAATTTTAGAAACATTTTATTTCATTCCCATTTTTCTCTACTTCTTCTTAAGGGAGTCTGCATTTTATTTTTTCACAAAATACATATAAATAAGAGAAGAACAATTGTTATATATACTTTCACCTAATAACACCGGTATTTTCACACGTACATACATCAATTATTTTTGGTCAATATTTTGTTTGTCTGATTTTAATCCTAGAATTGCCGCTTTCCATCCTTCTGGTGTTATCCGTCGTCTATTTGTGAATTTGTCAAACATTTCCTCGTCATCTGTTGTTTTTGCCACTTGTCATTTGTAATTATTGCCGCAAAAAAAAAAAATTTTAAAAACCTTTAAACTGCTAATGTCCATTTCTAATGGCCGTTATATCTTATCTTTTCAACAGGATAACTTTAAGATTTAAATGACTTATTTTTCTGAATTTTTACTATACACTATTTACTACTATTTACTATACTAAACTCAAAATACATTAACAGTTGTGCTCCGGCTTTTACTTACTTTTGCAATTGGCTAATTAAACAAATTCGTACGAATTCAGTTTTAAGTGCTCCCAAATTCGCAACTTTGTGTTATCGATTCTGTTTCCAATTCGTTCTGCAACTCTTCACATGGCAGAAACAGCTGTATCGACAAACTTAACGGCAACCTTAATTGCTGCTTGTGGTATTTTGGGAGGGTTATGAAATTTTTTGAAGACAATCAATTAATTCAAACTGAATAAGAAATTCCACAAAATCAATCTAATATCCATTTCCATTATGGTTACATATTTCGAAATGTACATTAATCTTTTTATCGTTTCCATAGCATATGTACGTTTTTTGTTAAAGCCCCGTACGAAGAACGACGAAAAATTCGTTTCGATACAGTATTTCACATAAATAGAAACACTTTCTAACGGCACATGAGCATCAAAGCAAAGCAAGGTGTTTCTAATTATATGAAATACTGTAAGGAAACGAATTTTCGTCGTTCTCCGTATGGGGCTTAAAAATAAAAAAATAAACAACATTTGTTTTCATGCCTTTACCGAGATTTGAACCTAGGTCTTGTTCATTTCTAGCCTCAGGTCTTAACCTCTACGCCATTTCTGTCAAGATAGGCTAGCCAGCTAATTGTGCTATATAACTCTCAATTATTTTTTCTGGCTTCCTTCGGGGTGAATGCACACATATTTGAAATATGTACAATTTTTTCCTATGGAGAATATGTTTCACATTATTGAATATGTGATAATAAGTGAAAGTGTGACAATATATACATATATGCTGTAGTGGAAATAGGCTATAAAATAGTCATAGAATATTAAAAAAATTGGTTCATAGAAAGACAGCTCTTATCCCTAGCGACATTTCCGATTTACTTTTCAATTCACGGACTCATACGTCGCCGGTTTAATATAGGCGAAGTTTTGCTAATTTCGATTTTTGCGATTTAGCGACGAAATCGTAAAACTTTTGCGAAAGCGAAAATGGGCGCATATCTGTAATAGTCAGAATATCTTTTTCCTAAAATCTTAAAAGCCTGTTCTCAAATGATATTAAAATTTAGTTAGGTACAAAACTTCGTATAAGTAAGGGTTCATGTCGATATCTTCAATATATTCTAGCACTACATATGTGTATATTACCAGTTGTTTTATCGGGCTTGCCATATAATTTGCACATATTACTTTAGAAATTTTCTCAGATATATCGTTTATAAAAGTATCGATAATCGCCTATATCGGCATACAAAATATCATATCGGAATAAACCTTATCGTCCAACAAAAATATCCATAGATCGATAAAACATTGACAACCCTAGCTTAAACCACTTATTTACCGGTTCGAACCCGTATCGATACCAGTCCTGATCTAGTAAAATATCCAACTCCATATTACCAACCTACAGACAAGATTTCCAGTTAATAGCTTAAATAACTTCTGAAATATGTCTCTGAACCACTTTATAACCGTTTTTAATCACTTTCGAGCCGGTTTATAGCCTACGACTCTTTCCCGATCGACATAATCTTACTGTGTAAATTTCGTGAAGATTGGTTCAACGGTTTCGACGCATATAGGAAACAAGCATACATACATTCACTTGAATATATATGTATGTATAGATTTTGTTTTTAAATAATATACACCTTCTAATTGTGATTAACATAGGCTGTCTTGTTCGATTAAGCATATTTATTAGAAAAGAAAAAATCTTTAACTAAAAAATTGCCTGCAATATGTTAAGCAATTCAGGTCTCATTAGGTGGGTCTGGTTGAAGCCACGCTTACAAAACCATCAGTACAGAATTAGTACTGAAATCAGCCCTAATTTGTAAGGGCTGTTACTAAACATGCTTATCTTCTTTTCGGTCATAATTTTAACGTTCTTTCAAAGCCTGAATTTTGGGTACTGAAATCACTCATGAATAGTAGCTAGGACTATGCTTTCATTCATTACTGATAAATTCACTCTCGAGGCGGGAAGTTTTAGGCAAATAATACTTAAGCTTGTGTATTAACGTTTTAAAAAAAAAGAGAAATATCTAAAAAATTTTAAGACTTCCAGATTTATAGCTAATAATACACAAAATAAGGGAACAAATCTCCCACAATTATTCAGCTCCCATGTAAAATAATGCCTAAGAACGGAATTTTAATAGATAATACAAACCAAGCTTAAAATTGGTCTATAATGCATAAGTTGCTTACAGTTGTGAACAAACGCAACTTTTTCGGACCTAGAGCCAGCTAAAATCACTAATTAAATTTGACATATATTGCAGAACTTTAAATTGCAAACTCTTTGGCTCATTTTTAACAACTTGGCTACTGTGTTTTTTAAACTAATCTGCATACACCCCTATATTATACATAGTTTGATCAAAATTTCAGCTCTTGGCTAAGCCTAAGCAGTGATAAATCAGGCAGTCGACTTAAAAATATATAGAGGGCCTGTCAATAGACGCGTAGAAACATTAGAGAAAGTTGTTCAGATTGATTCAAAAAAGGATGTGACAACGACTTTTTCGTTTTAAATTATACCTTTCTCTGCGCTGCTCCGCCAACAACGATGCCGAGTAAACTTCGCTTTGTGTCAGTGACCACACACACATACGCAAGACCAAAATTTGATTCTTTTTTTGTCGACCCCTGATCTAAATTTATATAAAAATTTCGTAAATTTCTTTTTTTCAGCCGATTGGCTTACACCTGCTATTTACCCGTCTAGAAGGGCCAACTATTTAATCTTCATGATTATCTAAACTCATTATAGAATTCCTGCAAATTTCGAGTTTTCATGGACCGATTACCCTTCACTTCCTATATACCCGTCTACAATTGGCATCTTCAAATCTTCGTAATAATATAAAATCATATAAAAAATTTATAAATTTCTCGGTCTTCCGGATCATTTAAATAAAAGTTATAAATAGTTATTCCTCTATTCGGGGCTGGAAGGAATTCATCAATTCAGAGATTTGATTACTTTCATATTGATTCTTTCATAAATTATTCAGAAAATTTTTTAGTCGGAAAAAGAATGATTTTTGCAACGAGTTTTTAGAAAACGAGTCACTCTGTTTTTTTTTCCAAAACCTGGTTAACAACTGCACAACTTATCTGTTTTCTCTTTCTCTGCTTGTTAGGACCCGTACTGCGGCTCACCTCGGAGGTGGTCCGCAAACAGCTGGGCGTAAACATATTTGAGGCCGCCAATGAGTATAGGTTGACCTCATGGCTGGCGCAGCAGGAGGATCGCAACATTATAACGTTATATCAGTGTGACAATTCGCTGAGCCCCTGGACCCAGCGTTGTATGCGTCAGGCGGATGTCGTTTTAATTGTCGGTCTGGGCGATCGTACGCATTTGGTGGGCAAATTTGAGCGGGAAATCGATCGTCTGGCCATGCGCACACAAAAGGAGCTGGTGCTGCTATATCCAGAGACAACGAACGCCAAGCCAGCTAACACACTTAGCTGGCTAAATGCTCGTCCCTGGGTGACCAAGCATCATCATGTGCTGTGCGTGAAGCGTATATTTACCCGCAAAAGTCAATATCGCATTGTAAGTAGTCACAAATTGTAACTGTTCATTTCGTTATAAAAAGTAGTACGTCTTACTCACCAACTTGTATAACTTTGGCCCGATTTAGGCATTATTTTTCTAAGTGAAATCATTATATTGATCGTATAAGAGAACAAGCGTTTCTGTGTCAACCAGCATATGCAGCAAAGGAGCACAACAATAGATATGTATACGTATTTCTCAATCTGTATGCTGCACTCATTTTATAGTTGTTTCCAAGTTCCGACATGTTCTGCAGCTAGTCTGTCACACTCTCTAAGGAATTGCAGACTCTTCAGGATCGTGCTTATAGTAAAAATAATAATAATAATTTATGTTCCTTTATTAACCTTGCTTTACAAAGATATTGACGGAATATACAATAGTTTTTTATTTTGGAATGCTTTTAAATCGTCTGTCGGTAATTATTTATTAGTTTGCCTGTGATGAGGCATAGATGATGAAGACTTTCCATTTTGATTTCTGTTTTCCCAAAGCATCTTTCTCGTATAGGGATTTTTGAGGATTTCACATCTGCCCATAAAATGTTCCAAGTTCTCGTACTCTTTTTATATGTTTCGAAAATGTTTGCTCAATATTATCAGATTACATCCACATTATCTTGTCGCAATTGTGCGATTGATTAAAGTAGCTCCGTCCTAGACCATGGTCTTAATATCTATTAGATCCTATGTGAGCTACTTATGAATCTGCTGAGTTTCTAGCAGTATTTTCGAGAATCAGGTTGGTAGCCTTTCAGATTCGAAGTCAAACAGCGTTCTTTGTAGGTATCGAAGGTGCAGATCAAACGTGAAAATGTAAGCAAGGATAATTTTGGTTTCTGGTTGGATGTAACAACTCAGGGGGCTGGTCCGCGAGCCTGAACATTTTCTTGATGAAGATTGTACAGTTTCCATTTAGCTCCTAGTCGAACATCTCTGTTTCAGAAGAAGTTTCCCCACGTGGTTTTCATTCTAGCTTTGGTTGAGTTTGTTCTGTCCTGGAAATGCTTTTTAAAGGAGAGTTTCGGCGTGAAAGTAATTCCTAGGTAATTAATTTGTTTTCTCCCCTAACAGAAATTTGGAAAATTAAAAACAAAATTTGGGAAACTAGTAAAAGTAAGGAAATAACGAGAATGCTAAGCTAACTTCGTTCTTTGCCGAAGTTTTTTAACCCTTGAAAATTTAAAAAAGTTTAAGAACGCAAGAATTAAAACACAATTTTTCTAAATAAACACCCACTTTTCGAATGCTAGTTCCTATGACAGCTATAAGATATAGTCATCCGATTTTGACCAAAACTTTCAAATCTGTATAAAAGCGTATAATATTAATAATCGCTGATGTGAGACACGTTAACATTAAAAACAAAAAAGTTTTTCCCATTTAAACCCATTTTTCGACTGATAGTTCCCATGGCAGCTATAAGATATAGTCATCCGATCCGGTTGGTTCCGACATATTAGCAGTGTGCAGTAAAGAGAAGACTCTGTGCAAAGTTTCAGCTCGATAGCTTTAAACTGAGAGACTAGTTTGCGTAGAAACAGACAGACGGACAGACAGACGGACGGACAAAGCTCAATCGACTCAGCTCGTCACCCTGATCAAGAATATATGAATATATAATAGTTTATAGGGTCGGAAATGAAAGTCCAAGGTCCAAAATGGGGAAAAAATTAAAAAGGAAAAGGGGAAATCTGTAACTATTTATACTCTGTACCTAGAGTATCTCTAACTTTATCTTTCTCTCTCTCTCTCTCTCTTTCTCTCTCTCTCTCTCTAATATTGTGCGTTGGTTGTGAGTGGGTGGGAGGGGGTGGCGGGGGTTAATTCACTTATTTGATCATAACTTGAGAACGGTGCCATCCGATCTTTATCATTTCTTCGGCAAATATATACATTATCACTAATGATTAACCATTTCTAGAAGGTACGAATCATCTATCTACAAAACTGTGGGAGATATGTTTTTATGTTTTTTCCAAATTGCGGGGGCGGGAGGGGGCGTGGCAAAAATTGAAAATAAACTTGATCTGCCTGCAAGTATAAGAAGCATTTGTCCCATACATGTCAAACCTCTATCTCTTACCATCTCTGAGATCTGTTTGTTCATACGGACGGACGGACAGACGGACATGGCTATATCGACTCGGCTGTTGATGCTGATCAAGGATATATATACTTTATAGGGTCGGAAATGATTCCTTCTTCCTGTTACATACTTTTGCACAAACTTAATATACTCTATGTACCTTCGGTACAGAGTATAAAAATTGGGAAGTCAAAAATTAGGAAATAAAAACTGGAAAGGCAAAAATAAGGATTTTAAAAATTAGGAAAAAAAATTGTAAGGCAAAATTATAGGAAAAATCCTAATCGCTCCAATTTTTTTAATAAAATATTTCGGATTTAGGATTTGGCCTTTTTCCTAATGTTGGTATGTTTCAAAACACTAAAAATGGAACCAGCAAAAACATTTCATGCCATTTATTAAGTATGTACAGGGTGGTCCATTTACAAATTGGAATTTAGTTGTGCTATAAAAAAAGGCTCGATATTTTTCAAAGGTTGAACATTAGACCGTACCTGCCTTATGTGAAAAGTAATTTTTTGTCTAATTCTAAGCACAACATGGCTCACAAAATTCTGTATATTTTATAGAAAATTTGTCAAAAATCCAAAATCAGATATATTGAGGTTTGATGGCCTCGAGAAGGTGAATCAGTCAGGACACTCTCTTATATTTATATTTACAGAGATGGGAGCATGACAGAGAGACTTAATTTTTAATTTCAAGGCTAGGTTAGGTTAGGCTGAGATCACCCAGAGGCCTTTTGGCTCATTGTGATTCCTAATGGGTTACGAGCATCCTGATGGCTGTATGCACTGTTATGACTTATATCATAGTTATAATCCTGTTCTTGATTAAATGTAGAAGTTGGGAGATCTTTTGATGAGTATTTTAGCTAGAGTGGGCGGGAGATGTGACAGTCAGGTGCGAGGTCCCATTATCGTTCTACCCTAGCTCTGAATTTCCATTTTCCTTTTTCATTATATCCTGCAGGGATTTTTGTATGTCCGTTGCCAGCGCTAGAATCATGGATTGTTGTTGTTGTAGCGGCTCCTGTGGATGAGAGTAATGGAACGCATATGTTGTTGGGGAGATAGAAAGAACGTTTGAGGTAAAGAAAATTTTGGAAAGAGAAAAATGGGGGGTGAGTAGAGTATGAAGTTATTTGTGTCTGAGTCTTCCAGGCCCAGTCCGAGGAATCTGGCTGTTTGGATGATAGTTTTGTCAGCTGGGCAGACGAAATGGTGTTTCGTGTCATGCGGTGATTGCCCGCATTCGGGACACGTGTCGATCACTGCCTGATTTATCATCGCCAAGTAACTGCTTAGTGTCGCAGAATACCCTGAGCGAAGTTGAGCTAGTGTTTTCCGCGTGCTTCTGGGCAGGATTTGTTCAGCATCGCTGATAGGGGGAGATTTTCCTCCTAGGACAACATTTGGTTGGAGACGGCTTATGGCTTCGGCCTCGGTACTCTGGTGGATGGCGTTTCTCACATCGTTTGCTTGCGGTGTGGGTGAGCCCATCTGGTAGGTGGGTTCTCAGGTCCTGTCTGCTGGTTCTTGGGGGCAGTGGGGTTGAACGTCCAGATGGTTGGAATGTTCCGTTTGCAGCCCGTTGGCAAGGAATTGCTTGGCTAGCATGTTGCAGTGGTCGCGGACACCAAGCATGGTCCACTTGGGCCATGGTGTGACATCCAGTGATAGTGCGGAGAGCAGCATTTTGGGCACGCTGGAGATTTCCCCATTGTGTGTCACTAATGGCTGCAGTCCATGCTGCCGCCGCGTAGTCGCACTTAACACGTGTGATGGAGTACTGTTGGATTTGGTTAAGGCTGTCGTCATGCTGCGCACTAGAATGCTATTTGTATAGTTTTACCAATGAATGATTTACGGTTGTCATCCAAATCTCCTAACGAAAGTCTTTCACCATCTTCATTTTTTCCTCGGAGTTTATATTCTAGGAGAGTTTCTTGTCAAGACTGACAACCAAATACTGCACTTCTGTGACCCTGTTGAGCTGTGTTCCTCCAAGGGATGGGAGTATGAACTCAGGGATCTGGTATTTCCTTGTAAACAGTACAGTTGTGTCTTCTGTGGTTTAACCCCTCTGTTATGCCCACCGTAGGGAGCTATCAAGAGCTTCAAGGTTACTGTGCAATTTCTAGTTTTAGTCCAGGGATCGACCAAAATATATTCATATTTTGTTCGGCGGCATTGTTGACAAATACTGTCGGTGTGTCGACCGCGCTGCTGCTGAGCACCTTTATAGGGACGCGCATTCGATCGTACGAAAGTTTCGCTCTTAAAATTGCCCTAAATCAAGTCAATTTCATGTGTACTTTTACATATTGGGTGTTTTTATCCGATTTCCAAATATATACCCAAATCCAATCAAAAGAGTAAGATACGGTATGATGACCAATCTAATCCACTAATCCAATATCTTAATCAACATTTTTGTTTTTCACAGAATGATCTCTACAGCCGTGTGCTGCTATCGGAGCCGAACATGCATTCGGATTTCTCACGTTTGGCTCGCTGGCTGACTGGCAACTCCATTGGCCTGGTTCTGGGCGGTGGTGGAGCCCGCGGAGCTGCTCACATAGGCATGCTAAAGGCAATTCAAGAGGCTGGGATACCCATTGATATGGTTGGCGGCGTCAGCATAGGCGCTCTAATGGGTGCCTTATGGTGTTCGGAGCGTAACATAACCACGGTCACCCAGAAGGCACGCGAATGGTCCAAAGTAAATAAACGGTGTGACTTAAATTTGGACTTTTTTAAGACATCTTCCCTGAACTTTTACAGAAAATGACAAAATGGTTCCTACAATTGTTGGATCTGACCTATCCCATTACATCGATGTTCTCGGGACGTGAGTTCAACAAGACCATACATGACACATTTGGAGATGTGAGTATTGAGGATCTGTGGATACCGTATTTTACACTGACCACGGATATAACCGCCAGTTGCCATCGCATCCATACAAACGGTGAGTGAGTGGAAGGACTTGCCTGTTGGTGTTGCTATTTGTACTTCATTTTCTTCTGTGTGCGCTTCATTTGGAAGGGGTTTCCCCTAATTTGCATCTGAATTTCTTTTGCATTTTGGTTGTTTCGTGCTTTCTGTTTTGTTTGCTTTTGTTGGTATGGATTCCTTTTAAGTTTCTTGGCCTTCTTTGTAGTTTTAGAATTGAGTGTGCCCACATAGACACTCACTCACCTACACCCCTACACAGACACTCACTCACACACACGCACACATATTGCTTTATTAAACTTAACTCCTGTCTCTGCTGTCTGATAATGTGTCGAAAGTGCGGGGCAATCCATTGGGAAATGTGTTTCGTTTTGTTGCTAAACATGGCATCTCCGCAAACGATGTCGTTGCTAGAAACTAACTGTTGCTAACCCACATCTCCATTTCCAATATCCAATCCCCTCCCCCACCCCCTACTATCCCAAACGCCAAAAAATG
This sequence comes from Lordiphosa stackelbergi, assembly GCA_018904235.1. Lineage (NCBI taxonomy): Eukaryota > Metazoa > Arthropoda > Insecta > Diptera > Drosophilidae > Lordiphosa > Lordiphosa stackelbergi. Next base: position 27,777 of record JAEIFU010001449.1, on the reverse strand, counting down.
TCTCTGATCGCTCAAAGCTGTTTCTTTCTATCTTTCTCTTTTTCTCTTCCCACAACACACACACAAACACACACACAACCGTCACTGGCATGTCGTTAATACAAAAACCAATGTCGTTGCCAAATCCATCCCACCCAATATGCAGGATCTCTATGGCGTTATGTACGCTCCTCCATGTCGCTCAGCGGCTACATGCCTCCACTATGCGATCCAAAAGATGGACATCTTCTGCTGGATGGCGGCTATGTAAATAATTTGCCAGGTAAATAGCAATTAGCAAATTAAACTAGAGATACGATTAACCAACGCCCCATCCGTATCCCCCGTGACCCCAATAATTCCCTAACCGTTAATCTTTTCTTTCAAATTTCGATCTAGAGCTGTTTAGCACAGAGCGCAGAGTGTTGGATATATGTACATATGTATGATCTCTTGCTTGCCCATCCAAAGTTTTCCGTTTCCGACCAAATCCGATGTGGATTGTTTTTGCCTTGCATTGGCATCGCTCTCCAAAATGGTCTACTTGCCCATCGATAACTGCGTGGGTTGCATTCTAACGGTTCCCCGTTCCTCCGAACCCTCTCTTGTACACGTTCTCCTTCAAGCATACAACACGCCCACCCACCCATACACACACACACACAAACACACCTACCCATACACAGAGTGCACAAAGCTTAAGTTTTCTTTAAAGTTTGATTTAGTTTGGTTTTTCTTTAAATTTTTGGTATGTGTATAGTCGAGTTTAGTTGCCTCTTTAGTTGCATACATGCATATGTATGTATGTTTTGATCTATGTATATTTGTATTGGTCTGTAAATAACAAAACATGATTTCATTTGTAGTTAGCAAAACTAAGTAAAACGTTATTTTCTACCACACAGCGTCAATAAATCTGTGTCTCTTTTTCTCTATCTCTCTCTCTCTCTCTATTTCGGTGTCTCTCCTTCTGGTGCAACCTGCACTCATACAAAACATGCACACACACACACACACACATATTCAAACCCAACCACCCACTACTCACTTTTGTGCCCGTGCTCAAACCATCCATCCACAATCCTCGTGTTGTTTTCGTGTGTATAATTGTCAGGTCACCTGTGGCGCTACTGTCGCGCCAGCATGTCCATTGCGGGTGTCTTTCCGCCCTTCTGTGATTACCGGGACGGTCATCTACTGCTCGATGGCTGCTACATAAACAATGTGCCAGGTAAAACCGAATCCGTAATTCAAAATACTCCAACGCTCTGCGCTCAACCTGTGCCATTGCTCCTCGTCGTACAAATTATATTCTCCAAATGGATTTTCGAAGCTTGAGTCAAACCCGTCACAGTATTGAAATTATGGATCTGTGCCAACTGAAATTGAAATCAAAATTTTAAATTTAGCTGAGTAGAAGAGAATCAAGCATTAGACGAACCGCAGAGTCTCCTAGCTAGTGTTTTGTTTTATCAATCTGAACCAGAGATGAAGCTAAGAACATTCTTACGTTTTTACCCGAACCTGCCCGAAAATCGGGTAACTATTTCGAAATCCGTCGAACTGTTTTGAAGAACTGAAGCTTAAGGAAACTAAAACGAGAAAGGCAAAGCTAACTTCGTCTGTACCGAAGTTTTGATACACTTGAAATAGCTTGTCACAACGGTTAGCGACTTTGACCAAACTTCGCAAATCAGCTTAAAAACATGACATATTAGAGCGTGTTTGAGAGCGATAATATTGAGAACTAACCAGTTTTTCCCAGTAAAACCCATTTCCGAACGAACATTTGTATGGCAGCTACAAGAAGTAGTCATCCGATCCGGTCGGTTCCGACAAATTAGCAGCGTGCAGTAAAAAGAAGACTATGTGCAAAGTTTCAGCTCGGTAGCTCCAAAACTGAGGGACTAGTTCGCGTAGAAACAGACAGACGGACGGACAAAGCTTATTCGACTCAGCTTGTCATGCTGATCAAGAATATATATACTTTATGTGGTCGGAGATGATTCCTTCTAGGCGTTACAAACTTCTGGGCAAAATTATAATACACTTTTCAAGTGTATAATAATTGTTGGACTTAAAAAAATTCTTTAAATAGATTATTGATCAGGGAGCAGTGAACCCACCCATTGTATAGGTCTACGAACGTGAATCAAGCCCCAGAACGAACCCCATCCCAATTTTTAGACGTTTGCAGGCTATGAGGCATCTCAACAAGAGCCAAGTATTCTCTGGCTACCCTCGTCAAAGCTCGTCTTCGGTGAGTAAACCGAGAGACTGAACTACAAAATGGCAGCCCTATTGGCAGGGTAGAGCCAGAGTGCCGACTCTGTATAAATAAAGTTACCGCAAAATCAACCCAGCCTCGGATTCATGTAAATAAATACATCTAAGACTTAACCGTAAACACCCAAGCGCTGGTATTGGATGGATAACTGTTAAAACAAGTCCAACCGTTTAGCCATGTCGGGTGTGTAGTGGCAGAGAACGGCGATATCGAAGCCGATCTAAAGCAGCTTATGGAATGCTGTCAGAAGTTTTGAAATGTGCCTCGTACCCGCAGCCGCGCAATGAAATGCCGAATACGGTTTCTTAACATTGAAAATGACTAATTCTATCCAGTCGTAACTTAAAACCTTCGTTACTGGCCGGTCGATCTAGAATGAAAGGCGTTGACACCACAATCCAAAGAATAAAGTCTTTATTGGTCAAATTGACACCAGTACAGCAAAAATGGCTACGAAATAGAACCCAATGTATATGATTGGAGACCTAAAGAGACTTTAAAATGGACTGTCGAGGCCGGATTTTGTTAATTTCTACGCAATGTCCGACAAATGGAATGGCTGAAGCCGTGTGCATCGAGGGCATAAAGATCCAAAGAAGCAGACCCAAGTTAGCTCTGAAATAATCCATTATTTTCTAGACTAGATCTTAGCTGTACATGGGTGGGCTGCTAAGTTACTTGACTAGGAAAAGCAAGTCTCTTGCAAATTTGAACGGAACAACAAAGATGCGTTTGCATTTGTCTTTAATGTAGATTTTGTAGTTGTGGGGAATAATGAATTCGTGTGTATCGTAACAGCCGGGAGCAGACATACACATTAGCTGGCATTAATTGGTTTTTTATTATTTTCATACCTGTCTTGTACCTTTGGCACAGAGTATAAAAAGGGGAAAGCAAATCTCGTACATTTGTGTACGTAGAAGGTAAGACTACCTTCCAAAAGGAATGTGGTCCCTTCGAGATGATGGTAATCTGGACGCGTTCTGCTGCTCAACAATTGGTCTACATTTTGATAGAGGCAAAAATCTGTCAACTAATTAAAAATTCAAACCAAAAACCTTGGGCGCCATGTGTTGTTATACTTTACGAGTTGTGCGAAGTTCGCACTGCGAACCTCTGGACCGAACCTAAATCTTACAGGTTTGCAGCCTTACAATTGATATAAAGCAAATCGGTTCTTGCTAGCAGCTCTTGTTTGGGACTTGCCTGGCACATTTCGAGAGCCGAAAGCTAGCAGCTGGATTTCGGTTCGTGGCCACAGCTCTCGTTATCTGGACGAAGTTTTGTTCTACATAGGATTCACATTAGTCAAAACCAGCCGAAACAGCCGGGAGCTCCGGCTGTGAGTAAATGGTGGAAAAAAAAGACAGAGCTAGCAATTGAAAACCCTTATACAGAAATATGATGAATAATATACAGTAGGGGGGTCGATTTTTTTTCGCCCAAAGCGTATATCAAAAACGAAATCTACGGTCAACTCTAAGAAAATTTCACCAAGAAACCATGGGTCGAAAATGAATTCCTAGTCCGCGCAAATCGACTTCAAATATTTATATTACATATTCGCAAAAAACAAGTTGGAAAGTCGGTGAAGCCCGACTATAACATACTCTGTATCCCCCAAAGCTTGCATTTATCTGATAAATTTAATATAGCAGCCACACAAAGTGATAAAAAAATCATAAAGTGAGTGCAGTGCAGCCCATCAACGTTGAACCGGTGCTACCCATCAAAATTTGTTTGTTTTCCGTATAACTCCGCTATCGTTCATCCGATCTTCATAATTTTTTATGGCGAATCGATAAATAATCATGATTACAAAATATCTCTAGAAGGTACAAACCATCTATCTGCAAAACTGTGGGAGATATCAGTTTTTTTCTGAATTGCGGGGGCGGAAGGGGGCGTGGCAACCTGTGACATAAAAATGTATATGCCTGCATCTACAAGAAGTATTGGTCTCATACAAGTCAAACATCTATCTCTTACCATGTCAGAGATCTGTACTTTTACAGGTATATGGACGGACTTGGCTATCTCTGGTATTAGATTTTTTTAGCTTTTGAATTTTCGACCCAACAAAAAGGTGGTTTGCCGGTAGATACTGGCACAAAAAAATCGTTTGCACTAAAATACCCGCAGAAATCAGCAGGCTTTTGTTTGGCAACTAAATAGAATAACAATTGCTCAAAAATATGGAATCAATGGGAGATTTTGTTAGTCTTACTGAGGAAAAAGCCGACAGTGATTGAATGAATGTGAAAACATTGATCCCCCGAATAACCTATTGACGGAATGCTAAGCAGCTACTTGACAGTCCTGGCAAAAGACATCTCAAGCAGAAATATTTTCCTGCTAGCTACCAAATTATCTGCAACACTAGAGAAGCAATGTGTATAAAAGATAACCCGGCTCGGTTCCACCTGAGATTTTGATTTGCTTTTCTTTGTACCATCTTTCAACGATTAACTAAATCAGTTTGATTCTCCATCGTTGCTCGTTGACAACCTCAATGACTCATTAATTATATCATCTTGTTCAGTGACAAATTGGATCGTAGTTATCACTTAGAAAAACTAAAATAGTGCATTCTAAATAGAATATAATTGTTCACCAAAAAATTTGATTTGTTGCTGTCAGGGGCCGGTATTGTCAGGCACATTTTCCGGCAAACAAATTTCGAATAAAAATTACCTTTTTGTAAAAGTACAGATCTCTGACATGGTAAGAGATAGAGGTTTGACTTGTATGAGACCAATACTTCTTGTAGATGCAGGCAGATAAATTTTTATGTCACAGGTTGCCACGCCCCCTTTCGCCCACGCAATTCAGAAAAAATCTCATATCTCCCACAGTTTTGCAGATAGATGGTTTGTACCTTCTAGATATTTTGTAATCATAATTATTTATCGATTCGCCAAAGAAATTATGAAGATCGGATGAACGATAGCGGAGTTTAACGGAAAACAAACAAATTTTGATGGGTAGCACTGGACTCACTTTATGACTTCTTTATCACTTTGTGTGGCTGCTATATTAAATTTATCAGATATATGCAAGCTTTGGGGGATACAGAGTACGGGCTTCACCGACTTTCCAACTTGTTTTATGGGAATATGTAATATAAATATTTGAAGTCGATTTGCGCGGACTAGGAATTCATTTTCGACCCATGGTTTCTTGGTGAAATTTTCCAGAATTGACCGTAGATTTCGTTTTTGCTATACGCTTTGTACGTTTTTTTCGGCCCATACAAATCGACCCCCCCTAATATATTGCATATCGGGGCAGCCATAGCTACCAGGAGCCGAAGTCAATCGTATTTTTATGTAAAAGCGGCTGTAGTCTGGAGAGAGCTCTCTTGTTCACCAACACAAGCTCAGCTTTCTGTCCTCTCCACTTGGCACGCACTGATATACAAATTTGTCGTTTTCAAAAGTTGTGCTGAAGAGCCGATATTAAAAGTATTTATTATTTTAATCTTTAAAATGAGTGTTAAAAATTATAAATTAATAAGTATAATAATGCTAAAGATTCTAAGAAGCGATTTCCGTCTTTTATTCATTTGTTTCATATTGAAATATATTTTAAAAGAATTTTTATTTAAACCAAAACCGCTCGACTGTACCGAATAAAAGGTCGGTTCTGAACTACGTATTTTTTGATGTGAAATATCTTTGATTTCGGCTCGGAAGAAATAAGATGGAGTAAAGTTTGATTTCAGCGTCACGTGACGCTGTGAAAGATAGTGAAAGAGGGGGAACAAGGGAAAAGAGGTGGAAAAAGAGGATCAGTGACTAAACAGTGACTTATCAGTGATTAAACAGTGACTGACAGTGACTAAACATTGACTAAACAGAGACAAAACAGTGATTTAACATTGACTATACAGTGACTAAACAGTGATTTATTAGTGTCTAAGCAGTGACAAAACAGTGATTAAACAGTAACTTGACAGTGACTTAAGAGTGATTAAACAGTAAATAAACGGTGACCATACAGTGACTTGGTAAACAGTTGGACTCAGTGAACAGTAATGTGGCCGTCTGTGGCCTAGCGTTTAGTGTGCTGGACAGCTGGTCGGGAGGTCGTGGGTTCGATCCCGCCTCTGAACATCTAATAATAAAAGTTTTTTCTTTTCTTTAGAAAAATAGCTTTTACACATACGGTCACCTTCACCAGCTATTGGCGCCAGCTGTGAAGTAATCTAGCCATGAAAAAGCAAATTCTCAAACTTTGCCGTTCGGATTCGGCGTTAAACTGTAGGTCCCTTTCACTTGTGCGAAAAATTTAAAACACACACGCCAAGAGATTGAGAGAAGCTTGGCTCAGCCCCGTTGGAGGAGCTGTATAGCCAATTTTACATTTTACATTTACTAACAGTGACTTAGCAGTGGTGACTTTACTAAGACAAACCCAGCCAGCATTTGGAAGATCGTTTTTACATCATCACAATAACTTTGAGGAGTCTTTTTCGAGTCGCCTTGCTGATTAAAAAGAGATTGGTGATTAAAAGAAGACTCGAAAATGAATCCCTCTTTTATTAAAATGTGATTCATTGAAATAAGACTTACAAAACGTAAAGCAATCGAAAATTGATCGCGCGGGTGATTGAATAATGATTGTTTTTGGTGTCGAGTCGAAACTGATAGGTAATACGACTCGGAAATGATTCGGAAGTGCGAGTCATAAATGACTCCTTTAGAAGAGTCATAAAAGACTCTTTCGGAAGAGTCACAAACGACTCTTTCAGAGGAGTCGCGGCTAGGGTACCATTTTCTCTCGACAAAAGAGTCATTTCAGATCGGAAAACGAGCGCACTATGACTATTTTAATCAGTAAGAGGAGTCGAAAAAGAATCGAATATGATCAAAAATTTCTTGAAATGCTGGCTGGGTAACTAGTTAGTAAAGTGAGCTAGCAGAGGTTTTAAAATTAGGGAGTTATTTGAAATTTCAACTCCTTTTTAATTTACTTCTTTTAAAAGATTACAATTGCTGATTTATACACTCTGATTGCTGATTTATATACCAATGGCTTGTGATTTAAAAATTAATCCCTTAAATTTAGACTCGTGAGTGTTAACGATACTGTTGGGGATCTTAGTTAGGCTGAGTGATTGGAACAGAGGGCCCATAACCATCAAGAACACGAGGAGTTTATGGGTTGGAATAATACATGCGATTATTAATCTATAAAGTACGGCTTAGCGCGGTCTACGACCGATTCTGTTGAGTTCTCTTTGACGACTAACTATGCCAGCGATCGATATGTGCGTCGGTACCTCTAATTGATCTGCCTAACGAAGAAGTCTAAGGGTGCTTTTGGGATGCTGTCGGCCGTTTGGCGATGCTCATCATATCCACACAGGCTCAAAATAAGGCTTTTCAAGTTTAACATAATGCCAGTGCTCATACAGTTCCTCATTGGAAAATGACAACTTCCATAGTGTCCAAAATTCAAACATTCGTGAACCGATGCCTGCGTCGGATATTTTGTATTTTCTGGCCTTACAGAATACGGAACTCCGAGCTATTAAAACGCGCAAATATGGAGAGTATCGACACCATAATACGCAGAATGAAATAGAGCTGGATAGGGTATACATTGCGTAAAAGTGAGAGCATATCCAGAAGGCATGGAGTGGAACCCACTGGATGGTTAGGCCGGACACCGCGCCCAAAGAACTTGGGGGGACTGTTGGTGAGAAGCGGAAAGCTCCTGGACAAAGCTTGATAGCTACGGCAAAAACAGAGTTCGTTAGAAGACAGATGTTGAGCCCTATGTCCCACACGGGATCGGAACTAGAAGAAGAAGATTCTTTTAGTCGATTTTAGTCTTTAAACGATAGCTTCGAGCAAACTAAAGTATTCGGACAACACGAATTCAATTTTATTTAGCTATATTTACCCTTATTTAATATGACAGACTCGAATTTAATATCAAAATGCCGTTTTTAATGAAAAAATTGGATTTAAACAGCTAATAAAAGCTTTGCAAATTCAAATTAGAGAGTTGGTGACAACTCTGGTTGCTGTCGATATACACAAACTCGTTCGGAACCGCAAAGTGTAAAACGTTCGTTTTCGTATCGTTTTTTACTTCTTGAAAACGGTCTGAAGTCGGAACAGGCCTGAAAGTGTTTCTTTTATATGTGGAAAATAATAATTTATGTATACTCAATAGTTTTTTTTTTAGTTATCTTGTATAGAACATTGATCTATATCGGCCCCTATCCCAGATTAGGTTTAGATTTCTTTAAAAGTATGGCAGGTTATAGCATAGAGACACTTTATGGGGTCAAATACGCTTCCTTCGATAGTTTCGGTTTTGTTTGTTTTGGAAGTTTTTGGCAAAGTCTGCTGATGATAGGAACTTGGGGATCCCCGCTTGACTATTGACAATGATAACCAATTCTGACTTTAATAAAATTCGAGAAGAAAATCTTTTATTCAGTCGGTTCGATCTATTTTTCGTCAATCTACTGCACCTTTATAAGATCGACCTTACATCTTAGATGACTTACTGAAATCAGGTTTAACTCAAGCTCCGAAAATGCAATGAAGATTGGATTTCTTGGCTTAACACTGACGTTTCCTTCATTTGCATTTGCATGGAACGCACACATATACACGCCCTTTTCTTCTATCTTTCTTCCTCTCTGTTTGGCCGTCATACGTACTACGTAGCCGATGTGATGCACAATCTGGGAGCTGCACACATTATTGCCATTGATGTAGGATCACAGGATGACACCGATTTGACAAATTATGGGGATGATCTAAGCGGCTGGTGGCTGCTCTACAAGAAATGGAACCCGTTCACCTCGCCCGTCAAAGTGCCGGATCTGCCGGACATACAATCGCGATTGGCCTATGTGTCCTGTGTGCGGCAGCTGGAGGTAAGTGCGGTACCTGCAGTGACTGTGACCACCTTGATCTAACCAATTCGCTCTTTGCAGGAGGTGAAAAACTCAGACTATTGCGAGTACATACGTCCACCCATCGATAAGTACAAGACCTTGGCCTTCGGCAGCTTCGATGAGATTCGCGATGTGGGCTATGTCTTTGGCAAGAACTACTTTGAGAGCATGGCCAAGGCGGGTCGACTGGGACGCTTCAACCAATGGTTCAACAAAGAGCCACCAAAACGCGGCAATCATGCGTCACTCAATGAGTACACCTTCATTGATCTGGCGCAGATTGTGTGCAAGCTGCCCGAAACGTATGCTCTGAATACGGCGGATATATTCAGTGAGGATGAGGACTGCGATGGCTACATATCGGAGCCCACCACTCTGAACACGGTGAGTTGAACGGCAGGCAAATTGGGGCAGCTTTTATTTTTGTCTTCTTTACCAACAGGATCGCCGGCGCATACAGGTGCCACGTGCTGGCAATTCGTTATCCTTCTCTGAGACTGAAATGGACTCCGATATGGAAATCGATTTTCAAAATGAACGGAGACAGGACAAATCTACACAGTTCTCTCCGCCTGTGACCGGCAATGGGCATTCGCGGGTGTCCCCTAGGGAGCCAAGGGAAGAGCCAACGGCTGAACAGGAGCGGGAGCGGGAGCCACAGACTGAGCAGGCGGCCAAGAGTACAGTCAACACACAGACCTCGGTGGAACAGCTGGATAGGGATGAAGAGGAGGAGGAGGAGAAGGAGAACAAAAGCAAAACGAATATCAATACCAAAAACTAGCATTAGTCCAGGCCAGGCCAGACATGCCCACCATCTAGAAAAACGCCAGCCCGCCCGCCCGTCCCTGTCTCCACAAATCTATCTCTCTTTCACTCTCTCTCCCTCTCTCTCTCTCTCTCTGTCTGTTCAATACAAATACAAAAAATTGCTATGACAAAATTGAAATTGTTAACATTTAGGCTTTACTTGTAGCTACGATTTAGGTTTAGCTTAACACACACACACACACGCACCCACCACAAGTCCAGACTTTATATATATATATATATATAGCCATATATATATATTTTTACTAATCCCTCATCCTCAGCCCAGGCCGTCGCACACATTTTTTAGTTTTTAGTTATACGAATTGTTTATTTTATGGTCGGAATTTTCCTTTTCTTTTTTTTCTTTTGTAAAAATAAACAATTGAAAGTACAATCTACAGGCGATTCGATTTGCATATAAACAATTTCAGATTTTGATGAATTGAACTGGAGACTGGAGGCTAGCTCCAATTACATGGCCCCAATGGCTTTAAATGGCGGCGAGAGGGCCAAGTAAATATTCAGTCAGTCCCCTTCGATCCAGTCGATCCAGTGTGAAGAAAGGCAAGTTTATCAGTAAAATCATCTAAAAATTCCGCGAAACGTTGCACATTGCACACATCAAATGGCACTCTTTGGGCGATAGTAAGGCGGTAGTAAGATCTTATCCGAGACGGATGCATGGTCAGTTGATGGATGAGTTCCATTAAAGGTTGCTTGGGCTTGCACAAACGCTGATGCGGTTGCTGCAGTAGTCGTTTCTTGGCCATCTGGGAGGGCCCCAACGCGCCGGTCCTAAAGGCGTCTGCTAATCAGATCTCGTTCTGCCGCAGGAGTCTTAAAAACAAAAAACGAGAAAGGCAAAGCTAACTTCGTCTGTACCGAAGTTTTGATACACTTGAAATAGCTTGTCTCAACGGTTAGCGACTTCGACCAAACTTCGCAAATCAGCTTAAAAACATGACATATTACCCATGACCGTGTTTGAGAGCGATAATATTGAGAACAAACCAGTTTTTCACACTAAAACCCATTTTTCGAACGAACATTTGTATGGCAGCTACAAGAAGTAGTCATCCGATCCGGTCGGTTCCGACATATTAGCAGCGTGCAGTGAAAAGAAGACTCTGTGCAAAGTTTCAGCTCGATAGCTTCAAAACTGAGGGACAAGTTCGCGTAGAAACAGACAGACGGACAGACGGACGGACGGACAAAGCTTAATCGACTCAGCTCGTCAAGCTGATCAAGAATATATATATACTTTATGTGGTCGGAGATGATTCCTTCTATGCATTGCAAACTTCTGGGCAAAATTATAATACACTTTTCAAGTGTATAATAAATGTTCTCAAATTTTGAATTTAGTTCGATATTTGTTATCGCTTATCGAGTGTGAGTGAGCGACAGTCTGGCAACTCTAATGTTTGAATTTTCGAACCTAAGTCAGCCTCGGGCTTTTACTCAAAATTACAGAACCTTTGAACAAATAACAAGATTTCCGAGCAAAATCCCAAACATAAAAAAAAAAACAGTTTTAGCAATTTGAAATTATTTTTGTCGTTTTTGGCTATTTTTGGGCATTGAAGCCATGCAGACACTGAATAAGGCTGCCCGGGCGGCAGCGGTTGACCATACAACCGCACGGGTCCCTCCTTGGTTGCCAGAGGACTCACCCGAGAATAGTCTTATGTTGCTGGCCGGTAGGTCTATGCGAATCCCACTAATCCTGACTGATTGTTTCTTTCTAAACCAGAAGCTGCATCCGCGCAAGTTACCTGTCAGCATTGCTGTTCCATGCATAACCATCCGTTGCCCGACTCCGTAGTCAACATGAAGCCCAAATATTTGCCCAATCTTACGCAGCTGGGCATGCCCAATCACCTTCAGGAGCGTATTGTGCTGGTCCCACTGGTGTCAGAGCTGCATGTGCATGATGCAGCCGCTGCCCTTAAACTGAAGCAGGAGAAGTGTCCCTGCTTTGAGATACCGCGTGGCTTGTTCCCCCTGCATGCGCCCCTCAACAAGATAACCTTCTTGCCGCCGCAGCTTTTGCCCAAGGGCTGTGATGCGGGCGGCGTGTTTGGAGCCGGTGTGCTGCCGCGCAAATTCTATCCCATAGGACTAATGTCCCCCCAGCAGAAGGGTCCGACTCCGCCGCTGTTTGTGGGCCGTCGACGCACTGATGTTGAGCCACAGCCGTCCAGGCCCTTAGTGCCCGAGTTTCTGCCCACAAGTGCCGCCGAGCTGGCCGAGACCGAGCGTCGTCTGGTGCGCAACGATGTTCTGCTGGCCTATATAATTGCCCAGCCGTCGGCATTGATCGCCATGAGCTCCTATCTCAACAATCCCAAGCCCAGCCAATACAACATCTATGTGCCGGATCTGAGCGAGCTGATGCTATCGGTGCCGCGCTTGTCCAAGATGTCCATGACCGTGTTGTCGACGGTGGTGCATCCGCATGTGCCCGCCGTGGCCTATGCCACCATGTGCGAGGAGAGCCCAAAGTTTAAACTGCCCGAGGAGCTCTTTCCGTCTCAGTTTAACTTCAAGAAGCCGGTTTTCTTGCCGCAACGCTATCTGCCCAAGGGTTTTGATGCGGGTTGTGTGTTTCCACCCGGTGCTTTGCCCGACAGCCTTTACCATGGCGCCCTTCACCTGGGCACACCACAGCCACAGCATAATATTAGCATAACGCCGCCACTGTTTCTGGGACGATGGATTTTGCAGCGCCAGAAGCAGCCCTTTACCAGCACCCAGGAGATGAACATGTCACACATGCACTACCTCACTATAGCGGCTGATATCGATTATATAGGCGAGGATTTGGAGGGCTTACGCGCAGCCTACGCACAGCGGCAAATAGCCGAGAAGTCATCCGATATAGATGTGGACAAGGCGGTACAGCAGAGCCGCCACCTGATGGAAGATACTGAAGAGATTTGCGACCAAATGGCTATGACACGTCTCAAGCGACAGCCATTGAATCGCAATCGTATGCGCAGGACTCGCACCATACAGCGCCAGGCCTGCTCCCACTGCGGCGAGATTCACTAGCAACGATATATTTTTTAAATTTCCAAATTTTTATTATATTAAAATTTTTGGGAATCAGTTGGGAAGATTCGACATATGCATATACATACATACATTTATAGCCGTATAGTCCGCCATATAAATTGTCACAAATGTCGGAGTATATTTATATGCATTTATGTTTATATCAAATCCAATAATTCACACAATTTATAACTGAGAAAACGAAATGTGTTCAATTATGTAAATATATTCATATATATATATATAAAGCAGGAATGCAAACCGGTTTTGAACCGAGCCCGGAATTCAGACTTTTATTTTACTGTAAACCGAACCTTCAACCAAACCATTTTTGAAATAACAGCTGAACCGAAACCTGTTCCGGACCTAAGATATCGGTTTGGCTCAACAAAAATGATATACATTAAAAAATCTGACCAACTGCCTACCGTCTCTTTTTGGTCGGTATTGTAACACTGAATTTTAAAATCGCCAGGCAATTACAAATACAGTCATTTTACCTAGTACTCGGAATTGTTTTAATCATAAAATGAAATCGGATGAATATTTTTCAAAATTTTTTTATACCCTTGGAGAGGGTATATTGAAATTGTCCAGATGTTTTAGTAGTAGTAGTAGTTCTTTTATTTTGTTTATCTATCCATTTTTAAATTCATTCGAGTAACAATACTAAAGAACATTTAAAAAAGGCTTGGCCTAAAGCCGTCTGCCTATTACATAAATTAAAATGATTTATAGTCCGGTATAAATATAGGGATATAGCTATAAGTTCGCTAATTTGAGTTTTCGTAGGGCTACTCCACCCACCTGCCCCGCTCGTCGCGAGATAGTGGATCTTCCACCCAGAAGAAAACCCGCCAGCGCCCTTTTATCTAAAAGTCCGCGCTTATTATGCTAGTTCTGTAACGCGTTGCCTCTTTGACGTATGTAGCTAATCTGTTCCAGTCCTGCCCATTGAATACAAGTTGGATCTCCTCGTTTGTTAGAGCTGGTTTGTTCCATGCAAGCAGTCGGTGCTCCCGGAAAATAGGACATTTTGCGCAAAAGTGGATGACATCTTTCCGTTGTCCAAGATTACAGAGACTGCATATCTCAGTTGTGTTATGCCTGTGTGGGGAATAGTTCAGGCTTATCATCTCCGTTCTGGCCTTGAAAATAGCTGAGATCGTGGCTGTGTCATACTGGTCTTGGAAGTAGTTAAGCTCCTTAAGATTCAGGTTCAATTGTCTATAGCTGTACCGAGTTAGGCTTTGGCATGCTGACATTTCAAAATTTGTTCGGGTTTTATTATACATTGCCAGAAGCAAGACTCTTTGCGCTGTGTTCCACGATGAAGGGCTGCTTATATCCAAGCCAATACTATACTCCTGCGATAGGTTTTCCCATACATGAATACATTGCGACTTGGTTTCCACCAGATGTTTGTAGCGCACAGAAGGAAGCATCTCCGACCACATAAGGTATATATATTCTTAATCAGCATGACAAGCTGAGTTGATATAGCCATGTCCGTCTGTTTCTATGCTATCTCCTCCGTCAGTTTTTAAGCTTTCTTATCCAAACTTTACATAAAGTCTTTTGGTACAAATACGCTGACTATCGGATGACTATAGCATATAGCTGCCATAGGGACGATCGGTTGAAAAAGTAGTTTTAGTGAGAAAAAAGTTTTTGTTTTCAATGCTATCGCTCCCAAATTTTGTATTTATACACAGAGAAAAATATCCGTTCGAATTGTAACGAAGTCATGAATTTTTGTTGACGATAGTCTGCTAAGCACGCTTTTTAAATATTCATGAACATTCGTTCACATTATGCTAGGAACATTTTGTTCTCACACATGAACGATTTGGGCTTGACCTATTAACATTTTGTGCTGAACTTACGAACTCCTTGGATATGTCTTAGGAACAATTTGTGCTTTGTTTATGAACGATTCTGGCAAAGGAACGATTCACCGTTTGCATTTATTTTTTATTTTCTTACAATTTTAATTACATTAAGCCATACTAAATTAAAACAAATCGAAAACTGCAGAACTCACAAAGATGAAAAACGGCCTTACAAGTTAATGGCAAGTGGAAATTTCTATATCTACAATTTTACATGTGTGTGCAAAATTTTTTCGGACGACTTCGCACACATACACACAGGACAAACATTTGAAATCAGAGTTCCATGCTCGCATTTAAGCTAATCACTGACCAGTGCGTGCTGCAATACTGTCTGCTGTTGGCTTTTTAATAAAGTCATCCAAATCGTAGATTTCACACATTTTTTTTTACGAAATACGTCCATCCATCACAAGGCTACAGAAAAAGTAAAGACGCGACCGCCAGAAAAGCCAAGAAGAATGCATCTCAGACTGAGGTGCTGCCAACCGAAATGCCGGCAGACGCATGCAAAAGAAAACATTCGAGAAAAACTGCAACGCGTAGCCCTCATCTTTTCCCTCTAGTGTGTTCTCTTCGCTTATATGAAATACATAAATGTTAATAAGTAGGGGAGAGTGGGGGGTCGTGATCATAGTTTTGTTTTTCGAACATAACTTCGCCAAAAATCAATATTTTTTCGTTATGTAAATTTTGTATTTTAGGTAAAAGATGTACTAAACTTTTCTCATCAGTAGTTTTAAAAATAAAATTTTGGGTTTTTTTATTTCATATGGAAAAAAAGGAGATTTTTTGACAAAATGTAAAATTTTTCTCATATTCTGAATTAAGATATATCAATGAAGAGCGAAAATTGATTGACGGCATCAGGCTTGTTTTCTTTTATATACGAGCACTTTTTACTTGTGGCTGTTCTTTTGTTTGCCTTTTTTAAAGTTTTTTTTACTTCTTTGGAGAGTTTTTCCTCTGTTTTATTACGCGTCATTGCAATATTCTCTTTGAAAGTCAAAACCGACTTTTTTTCAAAGTGGCTCACAACCCCCCATATCTTTCTTTTTTTTTTGGTGACGTCACATAACCAAAAAGAAATTGTTACAAAAACGAGAAGGCCAAGCTAACTTCGTCTTTGCCGAAGTTTTTATACCCTTGCAAATGTTTTAATACATCAGAGTTTAAGAACGCCAGCATTATAACAAACTATTTTTCTAAATAAAACCCACTTTTCGACCGCTAGTTCCTATGACAGCTATAAGATATAGTCATCCGATTTTGACCAAAACTTACAAATCTTTGTAAAAGCGCATAATATTAATAATTGCTGATGTGAGACACGTTAACATTAAAAACAAAAGAGTTTTTCTCATTAAAACCCACTTTTCGACCGATAGTTCCTATGACAGCTATAAGATATAGTCATCCGATTTTAACCAAAACTTCCAAATCTTTGTAAAAGCGTATAATATTAATAATCGCTGATGTGAGACACGTTAACATTAAAAACAAAAAAATTTTTCTCATTAAAACCCACTTTTCAACCGATAGTTCCTATGGCAGCTATAAGATATAGTCATCCGATCAGGTCGGTTCCGACATATTAGTAGTGTGCAGTAAAAAGAAGATTCTGTGCAAAGTTTCAGCTCGATAGCCTTAAAACTGAGAGACTAGTTTGCGTAGAAACAGACAGACGGACAGACAGATAGACGGACAGACGGACGGACAAAGCTCAATCGACTCAGCTCGTCACCCTGATCAAGAATATAAATAGTTTATAGGGTCGGAAATGAATATTTCTATGCGTTGCAAACTTCTGGGCAAAATTATAATACCCTTTGCAAGGGTATAAAAAAACATATGTCTATCAAAAAGGCAATTGACCAAAGATATTTCCCTCATACTTACATTTGTCATTACGAAAAAATTTTGTATAATATTTACAAGTCAAAAATGAAAAAAAACTTTCTTTTTTGAAAAAAAAGTCGAGTTCTGGTTCACGAACTTAAAGAAGGTGTAGACTGATAGGTTGCTTGCCAAAAGTTAGGTAATAAGAAGGGAGACACATGACATAAACAAAAAGTTTAAATATATTTTTTTTGCGTCCAATATTCGAGTGGCTCACAACCCCCAGCGGCGCAGAACCCCCCATTCTCCCCTACTAAAAACATTAAAATACTAAAACATTTATGTTTTCATGAACAGTTTTTCGTTTTTCATGACCAAAAATAGAAAAAATAGACCCAAATCATGACCATTTGGTTATGATTTTAGAGCGTGATAATTTTCTCTGTGAAGTTTTCTATGCTTTCACATAACTCCACCTAGATTTATGATAATCGGACAACTATATAGTATTGCTGCCATACAAAAGATAGGTCTGAAAAAAGTCTTAGTATGAAAAACTTTTTTGTTTTCAATGCTATCGCTCCCAAACTTGTTACCGATCAATATTATATGCTACCAGACAATTCTGTCATGTTTGATCCAAATCGAATGACTATAGCTCATAGCTGCCGTAGGAACAATCGGTCCAAAATGTAGTTTTAGTGAGAAAATCTATTCTGTTTTGTTTTTATAGTTTCTAGCTATGAATAATATCTGTTTCAACACAATTTTGGAGGTTTTGATCAAAATCGAATGAATATATCGCATAGCTGCCAGATTACAAACTGGCAGACATATAATTTGCTCCAAGGGCATGTAAACTTTGGTCGAGCCGAAGTTAGCTTCCCTCTATTTTTTTTCTTTTTATTCGGTCACTCAATGGCTACAAATCGTAGAACAACTTATTCGAAATAGCTGCATAGTGTAACGCCGAAGTCTCTCCAGCCACTTATCAATCGAAGTAATATCGTATTCTGGAGCCTATAGTTCACACCCAGGGCGTAGCCAGCTGTTAAATCTTCTTAAACTATATTTTTCAACAAATATTGTTGATTTTTTCCCCAGCATTCCAATATGTCTGGTAGATATTGTCTACCTTCAATGTTTATAAGATACTTTCCAGGCACTTCCTAGTTATATCAGCCCATTAGCAACAGAACGGCGCATAATAAATAAGGCGCCAACTTTAGTGAATAAACTCATATGGGCATTTCCAAAAAAAGGTCAACCTGGGATACAAAATTAAAAGTGGGTAAAAACACAATATTTTATCGCATTTTCATAGGGAAAGAATCAAATTAAAGTAGTATAGGCTAATCTTACATTTACTAATAACCCAAATGAATACACTGCCATGCACTTGAATAGGGACAAGCATTTTAACGCGAATATACAACTATTTGACCGAAACAATCAAATTGAATCAAAAGGTAAATGTTTTTTTAGTATTTAGTACTTCTTTCTTTATTGAATTAACAAAACAAAATTTTTTTAAATAAACGTAGTCTTCTGTTAAAATTTTTTTTCAACGAACTCTTCAAAAATGGCATATTTTTTTCATGCACTTGAATAGGGACAAACGTGATTTCATCATTCTGAGTAAAACTCCGCGCAATAAAGCTTATATTTTGACATCATATAAACGTTTTAAGTAGAAAAAAATACTGTGGTGGGCGGTAAAGCACTAACTGATGAAGAAAAATGCAAAATAATGGTTTTAAAGGAGTGAATTCTTACGTACAGGCAAATTGCTACAAAAAATTGAAATTAGTTGAAGTGTTGTATGCAATTTTCTTAAAAACCCATCAAATTATGGAAATAACATGAAAGACCGCACCAAAAAAACATTTTCACGTACTGCAGAGCAGCGAATTGTTCAAAAAGCCTTAAATTCACACTGTTCAGCTTCGAAAAATCATTTAAAATTACAATTATACGCAAGTATCGATACGGTACGGAGAGTTATCCATAAAGCTGAATATCTACCAACGTAAAGATCCTCGTCAAGTTTTTGCTCGAAATTATATGACTCGAAGAAGGAATGGCATACCGTGGAGTTTTCAGTTAAGAAACGCTTCAACTTGTATGGAAATGATGGGTTTTCCTATTATTTCCATGATATTCGATAAGAAGAACACTTTCTGTCCCGTCACTATAGCAGTGAGAAGGGTGTTGTGGTGTGGCGTACCATCTGATAATATGGGACATGTCAAGTAATATAATTTCGGAGGAGATAGCATAGAAACAGACGGACGGACGGACAGACGGACATGGCTATATCAACTCAGCTCGTCACGCTGATCAAGAATATATATACTTTATGTGGTCGGAGATGCTTCCTTCTGAGCGTTACAAACATCCGAAATTTAATAACTAGGAAAAAAAAAAAAAAAAGAAAAAAAAAACATAATAATAAAAAAAAAAACCAACAAAAGAATAAGGTTTTTATGCTAGGCTTAACGCCTGTTCTCAAAAAATAAATTTTTATGACGCAATCCATATAAAAAAAAACCAGTAGCTAAAAGTTTCCGCGGCTGAATTTATTTTCTGTGTTCTGAGACGCGCTAAATAAATGCCCAATTGGCCTATCGATAGTTGACGTATCGATAGCAGTGTGGGTCGTGAGTGGATTGAATGAACAGCTGATGCCATTGGCGGAATTGGCTGCAGCTCTTTATTTTCGCATCATAAATCGAAAATGGAGGAAAATAATTCGGCAGAAGGAAACGGACGGAAAGTTTAAACCGCGAGGAAACTATAAGCTAAGAGCCACAAATGAAGGGACGTACTGAAAACAGTCTCCAATGCCAACGTCCGACGCTTGGAGACATCTCGGCCGGTTGCGTCCACAATCGGAGGAGGCCAAACAGCAGGTGATGACCATACCCAACCCGTTCATAATTTTTACCACCTCCGGCTTCTCCTTGTTGGAGGTCAAAAATGAACCCAATGCAGACCAGCTAATAATGGAGTTGGATAGCGGTGCGACTGCCGTGAGCAGCGGTGCTAGCTGGGTGGGGGCGTGTCTGTCAAACGTGAACTCGAGGAGGAGGATTTTGAATTTACGGCAAATAAAACAACAATTTTTCGTGAAAACTGAAAATATATTTTCTAATCTCTAGCGTAGCGTTTTATTTGAGAGCCAAAATGGTGGCATAGCACAAATCCATGATTGGCAGATACTCCAAGCCGCCTTCCTGCAGACGATAGCAGCATTTTTGCAAAGAAATGCACAGTCAAACAACTATCAACCCCCATCTTGTCGCGTATCTTGGCATCCGTCAGGGCTGCATGATGCATTATGTACTCCACAAACTGCTCCATCTCACCCACACTGTATGCCGATTAGCCAATATCTTGTACAAACTTCTCCAAACAATTATTGTTGCCCAAACGGCAAACATGCAAATAATCCTCCAAGTAGTAGCCCGACATCACGAACAGATCGGCCTTGTTGTGTCTCAAACGGGCAATAATTGGATCCTCGCCCAACACCTTGAACCGAAATTTGGTGCAACGCGATGGCATCAACAGATCTGTGTTCCTGTTGCGCAGCATACAACTTGGTAAATCTTTCAAATTTTGTTTGTAAACAAATCAAAACAGCTGACCACCAGTGTGGCCGTTTCTGTATTTGGCCTCTTTGGCGTATATATGGGCACACTAAAAATTTATGTGGATGCTAAATTTATAAAGTGCAATTTAGCGTGCTAAATTTTCCGCGCTTCTGAGAACAGGCCTTAAAAATATATATATTTGAAAACATTTAGCTTGTGAGTGAGAAAGAAATTTTATAAAGAATATAAAAGTTTAATTTGAGAAAGCGAAGAAAAGAATAAAGTGTGGAGAAAAGGAAAAAAAGAGCAGAGTCAAATTGCATAAGTATGTGCCTAGGATAGTCATTTGTATGACTTGGCTGAATAATACGATCCACAACTAAAAGGTTTGTGTCTGGACTAAGCAAACATATAAAAGAAACACAAGTCAATTTGTTTGTTGTTTGTATTAAATCGGGGCGAAACAAATTAGTATAGTCCTTTAATCGATAAAAGCTACACCCCTATACCCATAATTTATTTTTATACATTTATTTTAAATTTTTGTTCACATGAATTTTATATTGCATCTATTTTCCAACTCGTACACCCATAAATTCTTTAATTTTAAGTACGTTCAAATTTGGAGATGTCAGAGATAAATAATAAACTGCAATATTATAACGATGAAAACTTGCTAAGGCGTTAGTTTTCTGGGGACATGCAAGGAAAAAGGTATATTTGGGACTGAGGATATCAATCCTCTTTTAGGGATTACTCAATCAAAGTTGGAAGGAGTAATCATGGTAGGGTGGGCAATTGTGGTTACACTAACATCAGTGCCACATTCCTATGTCGGTGTGCAATAAGCTAGTAGTGCTCCTTTCAGCCTGTCTGTGTTCTTTTCTTTTTCTGAAGTCAATCTGCACATCTTGTCTATCCATATCGCACGTGATTTAATCATAAAACTAATATTAATGGAGTAAAGCATTGTCCCGTCCGAAACTTTCGAACCTCCCCATTTTTACCGACGAGACGGAAGCCGGATCGAGCGCGTGCGCGGACGAGGTCAGCCTAACATCTGCTTAGCCTTGTTTTGGTTTATCCCAAATTAGCCTATAAGCCCATAAAAAAAAAAAACTAAAATTTAAAATACAATCATAGGCCAAAAATAAAAAATATGTCCGAAATTTACCCTTGTAAGATTCAAACTCGTAAAAAAATCTTAAAAGAACAGTAAAAAAAACGGTAAATTCATTTGCTCCATCCGGCCGAACGAAGCGCAACGAATGAAGAGAGTAGAGAAAAGAGAGCAACAAAACCAAGCTGACTGCGCAGTGAACAAAGCTTTAAATTTGTCCCCACAAAGAACATTATTATGGCACTACCTTCGTTCAATAAACAAGTAACAACCTCGGCATTCAGGTCGGGATCTTAACCCTAGCCCGCAGCGCGTACAATCACTACAAACATCAAACTCCTCACTAACAAAACGGCCAAAAATTCAAACAATTAACGACCAAAAGACAATTCCAAAAGACAAATCCCTAACGGACAAACAGCGCCATCTGACGGCAAGCTTGGTGACCCGGTTTTGGTGTTCTTACCGGCAACGCTCCCACCCTTCCATGCAGCGGTCTGGCTTCACCAGCTGCCCTAATATAGGAGCCAAGACGGTCGGCTCACTCCACACTTGGCAACATACTCTTCTCTCCCCTCCAAGAACACTTACACAACAACCATTTCTAACGTCGTTATAAACATTTAATTATATATAAATAAATATCTAAACTCACAAATAAATTCTCAAATACTTAAACTAGGATCTTCTTTTTATCCATGATTCTTACGGGCCAAGTAATCCTCTTTACTGCCTAAAATCATTGACTATACAAAAAATATTAATTCGCTATCCTGAAACCTACCCTGAGGAGCTCCAATGGGACAGATCGGGACGCTACTTTTGAGAAAAAAAGGGTATGGGTGAATTTATAGAAAGGCGAAAAGGGAATTACTAGGTCTCACGATTACATGTGCGATTTTAAATATTTGTAGGTTAATTCATATGTATATGTGTGTTTAAATACTAAATGTTTAAATATATAATTGCTGTTATATAAATGTCTAGACGTGTCTGAGTGTATTATTCCTAATGTTTCCAATTCTTATTAATTTTAATTGTGGTTGTAGCATGTCAGTATACTGTGTAGTGAATTCCTTTTTGGTATGAATTGTTGCGTACATATTCACATGAGAGGGCGACGGTCAGGTATGTATGTATAGAAGTTTCGGGATAGGTAGGCGGCATGCCGTCCTCATGTAGGTACCTTGGAGCACTCTTTTGACAATCCCAACGTTTGGAACGGACTCACCAAGACGTATTTTTGGCCAGCCTGGGTGTAGTCCCTGGTTGGTCAGCGTCCACGCGTTCCTTAAATGAAGCCTGGGACACTATGGATAGGACAAGGCTGGTGTCGTGGCCTTAGAAAAAATGGGGCCTTTAGCTAAGCTGGGATGGCTCGCGATTTTTGCACCCTCAACCCAAAATCGATCGTGGCCAGTCCTATAGAAGGCACCGGACCACGCTGAAAAACACAATACAATTTAGATATTATTTTTTTTTTTGCCTCATAAACATTTTATAAATTATTCACAAAAACATAAAAAAACAATTATTTTAGGCGACTCGCCGCTATGCCGCCTCCTCAGCTTGAACATTTTCAATTACTCTCCCATGGCAACGTTAGCAGCTCCCTATAGTACCTTGTTCCTTTTTCCCATTTGTCCCTGACCTACTATAACGCTGAGAAGGGGGTCATTGGTCGTTTTCAAGGCCTTGCCTCTCCAACTTCGAATTTAAAATTGCCCCCCTCCCGCAACGATCTACACCCCCGCATGCAAACTTCAACCCTAGAGGGCGCTTTTGTGGTAAAAGCTGCACACACACCTATACACATACGAACTGCCCTTTGATATCGATAGCGCAGCTTATCGACATCGAAACAACTAAAATAAATAAACAAAAAAAACTACAAATGCAACAAGTTTTAATACTAAATTGCGTTCAATTGACTTAAACTAAAATGCATGAAATAAAGGTATTGACTAATCAACTAAGTTTTTGTGTAAATAATATGTTTACATATTGTCTTAAAATATTATTTTTGCTGGAGTCCTGTCGAGTGGTGTGGTATTTTTATAATGCATTGATTTGAAGTTAAAGAAAATGTTGTGACCTGTCTTACCCTCCAAATGAAATTTTTTTAAAATATTAATTAATGTTTTCTTAGTCTATATTATTAATTTCAGCCGCCACCTTTTGCCTCCTTCTGTGTTATTCGTGTTTTTCTACCCCGCATGTTTGTGCTGTCTTGCTCATATGTCCGTGCGTGCGTGTACTATCGTGCGTGTACTATCGATGATACATTCTTGCTAACATATATTTTGTTTTTGTGTTTTCATTGTTTGTGTATTGCCATGTTTGTGCTTTTAGTTTTAATATAATTATTTTTATACATTTGACGTAATAAATAGGGAGAGTAGGAGGTTGTGATCTGGATTTTGTTTTTCCGAACATAACTTCGCCAAAATCAATATTTTATCGTTCTGTTTTGGATTTTAATTAAAGATGCACGAAACTTTCCTCATCAATAGTTTAAAAACTTTTAGGGGTATTTTAATTTCGCCAATGAAAAAAATGATTTTAATTTGATATTTCGAAAAAGTTGTGGGGGGTTGTGGAGCCACCCATTCAAAGTTTGAAATTCGAGATATTAAGCAATTATTCTTAATTAAATGAAAAAATTAACAATTTTCTCATATTCTGAATAAAGAATTATCAATGAAGAGTGAAAATTGATTGACGGCATCAGGCATGTTTTCTTTTTATATACGAGCACTTTTTTTTTATTTTTTCTTTTTCTTAATGTTTTTGTACTTCTTTAGAGAGTTTTTCCTCTGTTATATTGGGCATCATTGCAATATTATCTTTAAAGTCAAAACCGACTTTTTTGCCAAGTGGCTCACAGCCCCCAATATCTCACTTTTTTTTGGTTGACGTCACATAACCAAAAGATTATTTTTTTTTTTATAAAATTTATATTTCTATCAAAAGGCAATTGACCAAAGATATTTCCTTCATACTTACTTTTTTTCGAAAAAAAATATAATCGAGAAATTTAAAAAAAAAAGTGCACAAACTTAAAGAACGTGTTGACTGCTAGGTTGCTTGCCAAAAGTTAGGTAGTAAGAAGGGAGGCACTTGACATAAACAAAAAGTTGTAATATATTTTTTTGTATCCAATATTCGCGTGGTTCACAACCCCCAGCGGCTCAAAACCCCCCATTCTCTCCTAAATAAAATAGTCCAAAGCAAAAGATTTTTGTGTATTACAACATATTTTTCGATGTGCGGGAGGCGACGTGGGTAGTGCAATAGGAGTTTGGAGAGATTGATTGATGGTTGTATTATTGTATTACTTATTATAATAATATAAAGCTAAGAAAAAAATTTCACTTTGATATAGGCAGTGGAAGTATTTTTGGCCGCTGATTCCATACAGGAGCGTCCACTGTGTAGACCAGCGATTGTCAACGGGTGAGAGTGCGGATATAAAGATTTGACCCGCCCGCATCATCGTCCCCGGCCTAATCGCTTCGAACTGTTGCGAGCGATTGACTGCTTTCTACTCTCTTGGTCTCAGTAAGACCCATTTTTCGACCGATATTTTTTATGTCATCCGATTTTGACCAAAACTTCCAAATCTGTGTGAAAGCATCTAATATAGTCATCCGAGCAGTGTGCAGTAAAAAGAAGGCTCTGTGCAAAGTTTCAGCTTGATAGCTTTAAAACTGAGAGACTAGTTTGCTTAGAAACAGACAGACAGACAGACGGACAGACAGACGGACAGACAGACGGACGGACAAAGCAAAATCGACTCAGCTCGTCGTCCTCATCAAGAATATATATGGCTTATAGGGTCGGAAATGAATATTTCTATGCGTTGCATACTTCTGGGCAAAATTATAATACCCTTTGCAAGGCTATAAAAAGCTTTGTCGCTAAAGACAATTTTTCGACTAAAAGTTTTATTTTAAAACACATTTTTCACAGGATAATTCAGCCTATTATGGAGAAATGGCAAACCTAACTTAGCATTTTTGGCGGTGCCAGATGTTACGAATCACACGTGAGGTGACAAAAAATTACACTGAAAAACCAAATAGCATAAAAACATCCTTTTTTAATTCACTATTGTATTTTTCTGTTTTTATTTTTAATTTTCAAAAAAACCTTTATAACAAGGATGCTAACCGGTTCTAAGCCGAACCCCTATTTCGCACTCTTGCTAAAATGCTGAACCAAACCATAGACCAAAAAAATTAAATGGTTCGCTTCACTTCAGCTAGGTATTGAGTTACTGGCGAATAGTGAGCAAAATTTCAGCAATTTGCTTAAAAATACTACAAAACAGAACACCAACTTTATTAAATTTGCTAAGGACCCGAAATTGGAACAATCCAAGTCTTTATTGTGTTACCAGTGGGGGGTCAACGTACTCAAAATTCAAACGTTTAGTATTAAAAACTTTTAATCTCTAATTGAGATTGGCTTGAAATAGAAAATGAGTGTGAACCAAGGGCGTAGACAGGGGGAAATCATAGATTTTGCCCCGGAAATAGCACTATTTCATTTATAACTTCAGTTTTGCTCCATTATTTTAAAGATTGTTGCTTATTTCATATTAAATGCATCTTGATCTAATTATTTAATGCTGAAAAATATAATTTAAGAAGATTTAAGAGCAGTCTACGCCCTGGGTGTGAACTATAGGCTCCAGTATACGATATTACTTCGATTGATGTGGCCAGAGAGACTTCGGCGTTGCACTAAGCGGCTATTTCGAATTAGTTCTTCTACGATTTGTAGCCATTGAGTGACCAAATAAAAAGAAAAAAAATATAGGGAAGCTAACTTCGGCTCGACCAAATATATTCATCCGATTTTGATCAAAACCTCCAAAATTGTGTTGAAACAGATATTATTCATAGCTAGAAACTATAAAGACAAAACAGAATATATTTTCTCACTAGAACTACATTTTGAACCGATTGTTCCTACGGCAGCTATGAGCTATGTAAATGTAAAATTGGCAATACAGCTCCTCCAACGCACACTGGGCCAGCAGCCCGAAATTTTGGCCAAAAGTCCCAATTTTTTGTTTGGGAAACTGGATGAAACGAAGGTACGCAATGATTTTGAATACATTTTATGGCAAAACTTTGAGCCTTTTTACAAAATAGTTTTTGAATGGCACCCGTTCAAAGTTGGTCTTTCCTACAATCTCTGCAAAAAAAAATAATTTTAGTCAAAGTTAGAAAAGCAACAGCTGCCGCAGTTTGATTTCTTTTTTTCGACTTCGCACTAGATTGCCATAAAAAAATTATCAAGAAGTTTCTTTTCGAAAGCGTTTACTTAATAAATGAAAAAATCTAAAATTTTGTGGCTTTTTTTACATTTGGCAACTTTGTGTTAAGAGTACCCAGAAGTACCCCTCTTAATTAGCTTGTTATATGTATTGCTTATTATTTTCTTTAAATGATGTACTATAGCTGTAGGTATGCGCTTTTGCGCGGTTTTGCTTTAAATTTTTATAATATCGCATTTAAAATTATATTCCCGTTTGAAATCAACCAAGTTCTATTATACAGTCAGCCTAGAGTATGCTTTTTTTCTAAACTTCGGAATATAACACATGCACTCAGAGTAAACTACCCAGCAAACATTTTTTATCGCAGAAGATAAGAATGCGATTCTTCCAGTAGGTGTCGCTTCACTCTGGCGATAACGCATTATTATCGCATTCTCATCTCCCTTCGGGAAGAAATGTGTCACTCTGCGACACTTCTTGAAGGAGACAAAGCGTTTCTTCTGGGAGATACGAAAAAGTCTCTTCTCAGGGATAAGAAAGCGATTCACACAAAAAAATAAATATTTGTGCGCGCTGCGCTCTCTGCTTGCCTGTTCCGATGAACAACGAATTAAACAAACTTATACTTAATTACTTGAAAAACTTTTACTTACTCTGAGGCGATTCGAACTCGGTTCCCTTGGACTGAAATCACGATGGGACTGATGTTTTAGACGACTGCGCCACGCTGTGCAAAGAGGAGTGGAAGGCAACTTGTATTGAATCTATTTGAAAGCATTCACCCTAAATGAATGCTTGTAATTCTCAAGTTCTTATTTATCCTCTGCCCATAGGCAATTGAAATTGATGCCACATCTCGCCAATTTATCCCTTTTTATGTTAAAAATGCGAAACCTTGTGTGTTTTGTTTTTGTACATCGCCAAACTATCATAAAACTCTCATCTCAAACTATCGCCAAACACACTTTTTAACGAGGGAGAT